>CM017561.1:64966046-65258546 GCA_007844125.1 Sinonovacula constricta
GTATAAATTAATAGTTGTTCGAATGGCATATGTAACCTAGTAAACTAAGGTCTTTTTGTAACCAACACCAAAGCAAATCGGTCTTTAAACAGTCTAAGTGACCATTGTTATCTATACAAATTAGTTGATGGTTGAAATGTATAGGTATTATATTGAGAATTTACCTCTTAACATTGTGTGAAATGTTGGTTAACCTTATAATTAATGTTTGTTTCATAAACAACTGTTGAAACTATGAATCTGAAAAGCACCAAGAAGCCTTACCCAAGGTTATGGTCAGTGGCATGTGTTATCTTGACTGCCTCCAGGAGGGTCTGTACAGCGTGCCTTGCATCAAACTTGCCTTGGTACACCAGCATTCTCTGTACCTTGCCTGAAATAATACACATCAGATTTATAGTAATTTGTTACAATGGCATTAAGAATGAATAAAAGTTTAGTTAAAAGTAAATTTAAACATTTCTTGTATTATCTTATTTAAAGATTTCAATAAAATACGCAAATGTGGACATGCTTAAAAATAAGGATGAACAGTCTGTTCTTGCAAACCATGACTGCTATCACTGACCTATGTTGAGAAGAAGCAAGATAAACTAAACCAGCGCCATTATACACCTTAAACAGAAATGACCATAACCATATGTCTAGTCATATTATGGAACCCAAGTAATGTAAATGTATTCACATTTTCAAACTAAAACGTATACAAATTTAGACAGTTGCCATGGACTTACTATATCAGAATATACACAGAGTATTAAAGTATAAGATGTGACATGAACCATATAATTAAATAGCATCATTTGTGAGATATATCTAAGGCAGGCTACACCAAATATATTAAAGTTCATGCTTCATAGGTTTTAGTCAACAAGGTCTTTGTCACTACTGCATGTAAATACTTTATTTCTCTTATGTTGAGGTTTAACAGTTTAATGTATTACATGGACCTATAGAAAGTTCACAGTAGGAAAGCTGTATATACATATATAACCTGGAAATGTGTTCAATAAAGTTTCTGAAAAGTTTAAAAATATGAGTATACTTGGAGACAAGGCAAAGTCAAGAGGGTACCTTAGTGACCAAGTTAGCTCAGTTGATATTGTATTTACAGCAAAGTATCCTGTGTTTGAGTCCTATTGACTGCAATTTTTTGCCCTATGTTTTAGGTGTATAAACAAAAAGAACTGACCTATGTTGAGAAGTAGTTCAGCCTCTAGATAAGCTTCCCGCTGGGCACTGACCCGAGACATCTCGAGACCGGTCATCAACACACCCAGGGCATCCGACCACATAGGGATGGGCTCCAGATCAGACCTACACAACATACAGAGTTGACAGTTACATATGTTTATAAAATATAAGAATAAGGACGAATTAATTGACAAACTGGTGAAATAATCCTTACCATTTTGCATAATTATATGTAACTATTAATGTTGATTGTTAATGAGAGGTTTGATGTAAAACAGGTAAAAGTATTTATATTAATATTAATCAAAGAAATGCATAATGAATTTTAATATATAAAAGTATATATGTCTAAGTTAATTTTGGAAATTATGCAAATGAAATTAAAATGTGATATACTGTGACCCAGTTCCAATAAATACAATAAAAGAGCAACCAGACGAAAGTTTTATATAAATACATCAAGTTGTAGACAGTGGGACAGTAGGAGTTTGTAGACAAGTGGGGACAGTAACAAATTGTAGACAGTTGGGACAGCAGGAAGTTGTAGACAGTGGGAGCAGTAGGAAATTGTCAACAGTGGGGACAGAAGAAAGTTATAGACAGTAGGAAGTTGTAGACAGTGTAGGCAGTAGCAAGTTGGCAGACAGGAGTGGACAGTAGGAAGTTGTAGACAGTGGGGACAGTAGGAATTGTAGACAGTGTAGGGCAGTAAGCAAGTTGCAGTAGGAAGTGTTAGACAGTGGGGACAGTAAGAAGTTGTAGACAGTGGGGACAGTAGGAATTTGTAGACAGTGGGGACAGATAGGAAGTGGTCGTAAGTCAGAAGTTGTAGACAGTGGGACAGTAGGAAGTGGGGAACGTTGGCAATTGTAGACAGTGGGGACAGTAGGACATTGTTCACAGTGGGGGACAGTAGGAAGTTGCAGACAGTGGGGACCAGTAGGACATTGTCCACAGTGAGGACAGTAGGAATTTGTAGACAGTGGGGACAGTAGGAAGTTGTTGACAGTTGGGACAGTAGGAAGTTGCAGATAGTGGGGACAGTAGGAAGTTTGTAGACAGTGGGGACAGTAGGACACTGTCCACACTGGGGACCAGGAGGAAGTTATAGACAGTGGGGACAGTAGGAATTTGTAGACAGTGGGGACAGTAGGAAGTTGTGACAGTGGGGACAGTAGGAAGTTGTAGACAGTGGGGACCGTAGGAAAGTTGTTGACAGTGGGGACAGTAGGAAAGTTGCAGACAGTGGGGACTAGTAGCAAGTTGCAGGACAGTGGGCACAGTAAGAAAGGTGTAGACAGCAGCAAGTTTGCAGACAGTGGGCATGGTAGGAAGTTGTGGACAGTGCAAGTTGCAGACGTGGGCACAGTTGGGGGCTTGCAGACAGTAGGCAAAGTAGGAAGTTGCAGACAATGGGCACAGTAGCAAGTTGCAGACAGTGGGCAAAGTAGAAAGTTGTAGACAGCAGCAAGTTGCAGACAGTGGGCCACAGTAGGAAGTTGTGGACTGTTGGGGACAGTAGGAAGTGGTGGACAGTAGGCAGTTACTGAATGGAGGGGGTTATTTTTAAACTATTGAAACATGGGGGAGCAGTAGGAGGCTATTGAATAGTGGAGATAGTTGGAAGTTATATACAGTAGAGTGACCTATGAAAGCTACTGACAATTAAGAGCACAAGGAAAATATTGACAAATGTACGGGGCATAAAAAGGTATTAATAAGTGTGGGTATAAGTATGTATAACTGTTGATAACTGGGGCACATTTGGAACTTTTGACAGGTGAGGGGGTGGGATATGAAAGCAAAGGGGAAAATTTGAAAACTTTGAAAAGGGGACACAAGGAAGCTCGTTTTTTGTTTATTGGGTTTATTGTCCCACCAATAGCATTTCAGTTATCTGGAGACAGTGTCCACTTTAAGTAGATATAGTGCTGCCTTCACTGTATATAGCTTGCCGTAAACTTCTGGCATGATACCACACCCAGTCACAGTATCCTGACACTGGGCAAACCAGTGGTGGAACTACCCTTATATTGAGCATTAGCAAGGGAGCTACACCACTACCATTTTTAACAACTTTGGTAAGGTGTGGCCGGTGATCTACCTGCGGCCTCCTATACCTGGAGCTGATGCTATACTGATTGCGTTACCAGGTCTGTTAAAGGAAGCTAATGACAAGATGGGACAATTGGAAACTACTGCAAAGTAGTGGACATTTGAAAACTATAAAAAAAAGTAGGGGCATAAGGAAGTTGTTGATAAGTGAAGGTGTATGGAAACTATTGACAAGTAGAAACAGTAGGAAGATATAGACTAAAGTTACACAAAGAAAAATCAAGCACCTGTAGAAGTTACCAAAGGAACTTTTACAATGGATAAAAGGTATATGAATCTTGACCCATCCCACCTCATAAAGTAGACAAATCAGTAACACATGCTTAAGATGTTCTCCAGTTATATTCAATGTATTCTTACTTTACACAACTATAAAAATGTTCTGTCTGAATTATGTTTTACTTGATTATTTGAAAGAAATTACATTTGTAGATCAGTGGAAATATTAAGTGTTGTCATAAGGGAGTGGTTACCAAAGCATTATTAAAAGTGGCGATCTGCTTCTTTTCACAAGGCTGGCAAAATGCATCAATACTTTTAAAACTTTTTAATTTTACTATGCTAGGTCATAAAAACCAACATTATAATTGGTCTAAGGTTGTTGGCTTTAACTCAGTTGGGGTATGTTACCAACATTATCTTTAACACAGAAAAAATCCTTAAATACTTAAAATACTTAAGAGCCAGTCAAAGATGTTTTGAAAGGATGTGATTCCCATTATATTTAAACTATTGTTTGCAATGAAAACTCGAACAATATATTATCACCAGGCTTAAGGTAGCAGATGCCACGGTCCTTGAAAGCAGTGAGGGAAGAATACATAGGTAAAATAAGGAAACAATAAAAAATATATATATATATATATATATATATATTATATATATATATATATATATATAATAAGGGTGTGGAAGAAAAATACAAAAGTGGAGTTCTACTATACTACATGGAATGTGAGAAATTTTTTACCAGTTGCCTTTGATGGTGCTTTAAGGGAATCAAACATGGCATGTTACATTTACATTCAGTCAGATAAACACAAAAGTTGTTGGTTTTCAAATTATTTAACTACTGTATTTTTTAACTGACTTAAGTTTTTTAAGTTATTTTTATTTATATGAGCATTTCCGAATTTTCAATAAGTAATTGCTAAAAAACACAAATCTATAATACTTGGTTTAAAAATGTGTTCTTGTTAAATTCTACCATATATTAACCAGGGATGGCAATGGTTACAAAATCAATAACTGGTTAACCTTTTCAATCATTAGACCAGTTAACTGGTTAACCTTTTCAATCATTAGACCAGTTAACTGGTTAACCTTTTCAATCATTAGACCAGTTAACTGGTTAACCTTTTCAATCATTAGATCAGTTAACTTGTTAACCTTTTCAATCATTAGACCAGTTAACTGGTTAACCTTTTCAATCATTAGACCAGTTAACTGGTTAACTGGACAGATTATTTCTGTACTTTGGTACTAAGAATAAGACTTTAAAGTATGGGTGGGCAATATAATTTTTATTCATTACTTGACAATAAAGAGGAGCATGCAAATGAATGTAAGAAAGAAATACCACATTTACTTAATGGGCTTATCATAGTTTAGTTCATATTTTGGTCAGTTTCACACAACAGATGATGAAGTTGATTGTATCAAACAATTGTTTTTGTTTTGACATTCATTGCAGCGACCATTTATGATCATTATAGCAAATTCCAGCTTTTTGGAGGAAGACCCCAGACACGTGTCTAGCCAGAACCACCGGTGCACCGTAAGTCAGCAGGAAGACCTTTTCACATTAAGTTCTTCGCCCTGAACTGGACTCGAACCCACACGGTGAAAGGCTAAGCAGTCAGAGGATTTACAAATCGGTGACTCTACCACTCTGCCAAGTGCGCCCTGTGTCAAAAAATTAATGTTGAAGATGTATGTGTTATTCAAATATATCTGAATGTATTGTTTGTACTCCCTGACCTTACATTCTGGTAAAAAGTTGGTTTGTAAACTGGTCACTTGATCGCTATATTCCCAATTGTTCACAAACAACCCCAACATAAGAAATGTTCGCTTAAATAAAAACGGTGAAAGTATGACTTGCATGTGGTGACAATGGGGTGGTGTTTTACAGTTAGTTGCATCTTGGGGTTTGCACCCTGACACCTGCATTGCCCATTTCCCGATAACTAGCGAGTGAGTGAGAAGGTTGAGGGTATCAATTCAACAAGTGATTTTGAGAAATAAACACTAATATAGCTAGTAAATATTAGGATTACCCAACATATTCCATATTTACTTTGTAAGAGGGAAAAATTGGTTATGAAATTTGTAACCAGTTCACCTACATGGAAAGAGGATAAACGTTTGATCAGTTACCATTGCCATCCCAATACCACTACTGTAAAAATTGATAAGAGAAAATCACTTGAAGCTGATTTGTGTGGATAAAAAACATATCTTTGTTTAGAAATTCTTTAAGGTTCAGTGGAAGAAAACAACTTATTTGGAACTCACATTACATTTAGAGTTGTTAGATTTGTACATATAATTATGTCATTTTGTTAACTATCAATACATATAACTACTCATATAACATTTGGGGTTGTCAGTTTTTTACATATAAACAATGTCATTTTGTAAACTGTATACATATTTCAGAAGATGTTATGATTTTCAAAATGTTTTAATAAAAAAATAATGCAAGTATTGCTCAATACTTATGTCAGTGTCTTTGTCTCAATCATAGATTTCAAATTCAGTTATATGGAATGGAAATAGTTTTACACAAATGGTGATGACATAAGGCAAGAGTTTCTCAGAGGAGTAACTTTTTTTAGTAATTCCTTTTAAATCTATGATCGACCACAAACATAAAAATATCTAGCTAACATAGTGATGAATGCTTATTTATACAATGCTATGTAAGAATTAACAAAATTAAATCAACATAGCATCATTTAATGACAAACAAATCCTTCAAGAGATAGACTGTCAGACAAGGTGTATGTATTGTTTATTCAAACAAACAATGACCAACATGAATATTTATTTACCAATGTAAGAGTCTTATTCTTATTTTCTGTTCAATATGTTTATTTACAAGCACGGCCAGTAACATATCCTTAAATCAATTACTGGTGTGGGAGGACACAAGGCAAAGTATCTGGGGTAGAACCAGTGACACACTGCAGGTTAATGGGCAGACCAACTCACACATTGTGGATCTGACTGGGATATCACAGGCTGTTAGTATCCTAAACCACTATGGTAAGTACAATACCTCATGACTTATACTATTTCATATTAACCTAAAATATTCATATAAACATTCAAATAAAGGTCCTTTTTAATTTATACTTCAGTGAACAAAAAGTAGAAGTGAGCATGAATGTAATAATTAAGTCTTTAAATCAATTTTAAACAGAACTATCATATTTATTCAGAAGAAAATGCATGTTTGTCATTTTCATACATGTTACATAATGGAGCAGTGCTGTGGAAGTTTGTTTGTAAGTTGTAAAACAATTGTATTAAGGATTTCTATTTTTGTTTTAATTGCACTGGACAAGTGATAGGAAGTTTTGACTGCACACAAATGTCTGAAAGTGTTTGTTAGATCCTGGTTGTCAAGGAAATATGTTAATCTTACCGACAGATATCAAATTTTGTTTTGCTAAATACAATCAATCAAAACACACATATTAGTAACTCAATGATACTGATTATAAAGAAACACCTGAAGATTAAAATCATATACTACTATCTCTAAATTGTGACTTTAACTGCATTCAAATTTTATGCACTCATCTACTTTTCTAAAAACAACAACAACATAATATAAACATAAATATAACACCAGTAAAAACAAGAACTTATTTATCATACATATGCAAAATAGAAATGTTTGTAACCGATTTTTAAGTTTTATCAGTTAATGTATACCATTTTCATTTTGTATTTTAAGATTTAATATAAATGGAAGATTGTAGTTATAGTTATAGAAGAATATTAAACATTTAAACAACTTTCTGCTGTCTTTAAACATTTTTAAAACTTCAACAATGTCAGACAAGCAACAAAAAGTATCAGCAAAAAGCAACTGTATTTGGAATTTTTTTTATCTATTGTTTTCTTCCATATCATTATTCATACCTCTATTTATTTGATCTGTATGTAAATATCATGACAATATAAGACGGCTTTTCTGCTAAAAATCATTTAATTAACTTTATTTTTATATCATACACTAAAAAAAGTTTTTTCTTAAAAGACCTTTTATACCTCTCAAATTGAATTCCAATCTCTATCTTATTACCACTTAAATCCTCTCTGCTTACCCTGCTCGTATATTTTTCCCAGCATTCCTGGACATGGCGTGTCCAACGCGTAGTTTAATCTGCACCAGGGGCCCCCAGTGGGGCAGGTAGATGTTGAGTAGGGGACTGATTGGGGCAGAGAAGTACAGATGGCGCATCTCTGGGTAGTAGTGTTCTATCTTCTCTCCCAGCTCCTCAAGCTTAATAAGTAGATCAATAGTTAAATAAATACACAAAACATTATATAGATATCACATCCAATGGAGGGTGACATCGCATATTGTCAACCCAAGAACCAAGGCACTATCCTAGGTGGACAATACCTTATTGAGTGCTGACACTTCATGCTAAATCATTCCATGGGAGTTATTTTTTTACTTTTTATTTTACTGAACCAAATCAATCAAGTAATCAAAAAGATACTTTTTCAACAATAACCGTTTCAAACATCAAACAATTCAAAAATACATTATGCATTTATCTTCTTTAAATCTTTTTTAAGCACCATGTGATGATGTCGAATGATGTAGAATGAAACAATGTAAATTGTCAAATGGTGTCAAAATGACAATTTAGCACAGGGAAGAAGTTGCAAGATATTTAATTAAATACTTCTTATATATGCCTGAGCTTGGTTTTAAATTTACACTGTTTTAAACATTGGGTAAATGATGACCTGATCAATTCAAGCAGCAGTTAGTCGAAGATTTTTAAAATTTTGTCTACAAAGCATAACTTTAACCACATTGAATAATGGAATAAAATATTACCTCTGATCACTAACTTTTATGTTAACAAGCCGTCAGTAAAAAAAAAGTGTCGTATTTATGTGGGAGAATCCAAAGCTTTGCAATGATTTTCAATTATTTTTTAACCCTTTTAGTGAATTAAATTAGTATATAAACTTTGCATTAGAATATGTACATCAACTCTATGCCTTAGTCATAAACAATACATTGATCAGCTTGATAGTGACATAATTAATTAAATACATGTAAAATGATGCTCACATGGTTATATGTGTCATATATCTATGCAAAACTGAGGCCAAGTCATTTTAACATAAATAGTCTGAAATCCAACCTTCAAGCCTGACCTGGTCCCAAGTTCCAATCTACTCATTAAATTCTATCATCTTATTTAACTTGTTTTCTTATGTCATTATATGGCAACAGCCAATATTTTAAAGATCATTTTTACCTTTTGTCTTTTAAAATGGCATTATATAAGTTTTACCTGTTTTCAGAAATAATGTTGGGAGTCTTTGATTTTTCAATCCAAGGATCTAGTCTGTTTATCATAAAACAATTTTACCTGTTTAAGGATGATGTTCTGTGCATGTAGGTAGTTCTCCATGGTTCTCTCGGTGAAGATGATGCAATCATCTGACCTCTCTATAGCCTCCAGATCAGTTCTCATGACGACAGCTCTGGCCAACAACTGACCACCAGGGATGGACAGGGATGGTACCTTGTTCAGTAGCACTATAGCGTCCTGGAGACAGGATGAAAACATTTAGAAATATTTGAAAAATGCAACAAAGCCAGTCAATTTGAAGTAATAATTGAATACATAACCTAAAATTAAATTAACAAATACATATAAAATTGTGATCAGTACCCACTTGAGCTGTAGCAATGTCTATTCACATCCTTATAATCATTATAACATGCATTTATTGGATTTCATGACAGAAACTTCAAAGCAGAAGAGATACTTATTATAGTATAGCTATTGACCTGTTTGTTGGATTTTAGGTTTTGCAGTACCCATAGCTGAGATGTAGGGACAAGGATTAGTTCCTTCTCTGACTTTCATCTCATGGACTCCAGTCCCTGTCAGGACTAATGACTCAATGTGAGAAGGTTTGTTAGCTGACCTATGTGCCGTTGGTTCAAATGTCTGGGATTTTCTTCCACGAAAATAGCTAGTATTTTGTATTTAAAGTCATACTGAAACATGACAATTATAAGGTGCCAAAAACAAAAGGTTTTAAAGTAAACTTAAAATAGCTAGACTTTAATAATTACCATAATTGTGCCACTGTGATAAATGCCTTTAAATTAAAAACAAATCTATGTATTCTCAAAGTGACTCTGTTGTAGGAAAGAAAGGAACTAGTTGTGTACCTGTAACAGGGATATAGTGTGTTCAAGACTCTTTCCCTCGATGATGTTGAGTGTAGCACCATGGACGAGGAACTCTGCCTGTTTCTCTGTCTCACTGCAAGCCTCTGATTCACCCAGACCCTCTGCACAATACTGACGACAGTCTGCAAGCTCCTGCAGGACCTTGTTCTCACTCCCTGTAGTATGAGCAAAAAGAAAGAATAAGAAATAATGATTGAAACAGGCCTGATGGTATGAAATGTATTAATGTTATGTTTGATGAACATGTATTGAAAATAATAAAAGATGAAAATCTTGCATGTGAAAATTTTTAATCTACAATAATTTAGGTGAATGTGATAACTAGACAATATTAATTATAAAAGTTTTAAATGCAAAACAAAAAAGTCAAACAATGCATTTTAATTGTGATGATTTTGAAAAAGATATTGTTGTCATATGAATAAATGCTTACAAGCATGTTAAAAGTTTAATTGCATAACATCATACTGGCCATGCATGCAAATTGGATACCGGTATTAAAATTCATTGTTGTTTAAATGAAAGTATTAGCTGTTTTATAAGCATTGACAGTTAGAATTATATGCTAAATATATTAATATATATCTTATACAATCTGTAGAAAATATCTGCACTATACGTATTCACTACCATGCAAAAGCATTCATTTGAATTATTTCAAATTCAACCTTAAATTTTTTTAATAATCTGGTACAGGTAGCCTTTCTTAGCTGGCTGGCCAGTTTGTTTCTACAATATGCTACACTCAAGTTCCAATTTACCTGGCTGGCATCCCATTTGTTTCTACAAATAAGACTACTCTACACCAGTACCCATCTCATTTCTAGCTATTTTACCATGTTGCATTATAACATTTAATTAAGGTATAAGTGCTTAGGTCAAGTTGGTACGCTTGATTATCAAGCACAATACAATGTTGACAAAATATAGACAATGTGAGAACAGCAGCAAAAACAACATACAAATATAAAAAAGTACTAATCCTATTGTTAACTATTAAACAAAATATATTTATATTATTAAATTTTCATTAGAAACATAATATATTGCTAAAAACAGCAAGAATGTCAAAACTCAGCACCATAATTATTGTATAATTTTAAGCAAATTATTTAATCCCACTAGCTGAAACTATAAAGCAATATACTCGTACATTGGTTATATTTCACATCTTTTTACATGTTTTTCTTTTTAACTATCCTGTCCACAGATGTAAGTTATAAATGACAAAAAGATATTCAAAGATACAAATTGGTTATTCGGTTCAAAAGTTTTAATGTAGGGACCGTTTCAAAGTTAATGGTTGACTTAGCTTATCTTTATGGAAAGTCTGAGTGAGCAAAAAGACAGTTGTCTAACGCTGAATTCCAAAGATTTACAATGTTAGATTGCATAGATTTGTCTTTATTAAAGCTTAAAAAACCTAAGGAGGTAAATAAAGTAACGTCTTGTCATACAGAAAACAAAATCATTCAATACTATGAAAACATGTACAAAGCTATGACATATACACATATCTGGCAAAAAGAAGAGTTAGGACTATCTACAGTAACTGTGTTAACAATACTTGTTCTACAATCATGAACTTTACCTGTCATCTTCTTGAATTTTTCTAGTGAGCCTATGTGTTTGTTATCATAACACAGAATTATTGTTAATCATGTAAGAAATTAACACAATGGCAATGTATTAATTCTAAATGATTAATAAATCATATCATGTACATTTTATTATGGTGTCATTTCTAATGTCTGGAAGATCTGGAAAACTTTTAGTTGCATACCTTTTTATAATAGTAATAACAATGAATAATAGTTTGTGTAAACAAGAGGGCCATGATGGCCCTTAATCGCTCACCTGATGACACAGGCTTTAAGTAGGCTCAAATCTGGCATTAAGTAATTAAGAGTTATTTACTTTAGAAATCTTTGGTGAAGATTGGACCATTAGTGTGGCCACTGGGTTGATAACATTTTCTAAAATTTTAACAAGTAACCTACTGAATCCACATGACTCACTTCAAAACATATGTAAGATTTCATACTGGCAACCATGATGGTCAAGTTTGGTGAAGCCTGGGCCATCAATGTAGCCTCTTAAGTGTTTTCACAAGCTTTTTCTAAAATTTGACCTAGTGACCTACTTTTTGACCCCACGTGACCCAGTTACGAACTCATCCGAGATTTCATGCAGACAAACATTCTGACCAAGTTTGGTGAAGATTGAGCTATAAATGTGGCCTCTAGTGTGTTCACATGCTTTTTTTTAAGATTTGACCTAGTGACCTACTTTTTGACCCCACGTGACCCAGTTACGAACTCATCCGAGATTTCATGCAGACAAACATTCTGACCAAGTTTGGAGAAGATTGGGCTATAAATGTGGCCTCTAGTGTGTTCACATGCTTTTTCTAAGATTTGACCTAGTGACCTACTTTTTGACCAAACGTGACCCAGTTACGAACTCATCCGAGATTTCATGCGGACAAACATTCTGACCAAGTTTGGTGAAGATTGGGCTATAAATTTGGCCTCTAGTGTGTTCACAAGCTTTTTCTAAGATTTGACCTAGTGACCTACTTTTTGACCCCACGTGACCCAGTTACGAACTCATCCAAGATTACATGCAGACAAACATTCTGACCAAGTTTGGTGAAGACTGGGCTATAAATGTGGCCTCTAGTGTGTTCACAAGTTCTTTTTCTAAGATTTGACCTAGTGACCTACTTTTTGACCCCACGTGACCCAGTTACAAACTCATCCAGGATTTCATGCAGACAAACATTCTGACCAAGTTTGGTGAAGATTGGGCTATAAATGTGGCCTCTAGTGTGTTCACAAGCTTTTTCTAAGATTTGACCTAGTGACCTACATTTTGACCAAACGTGACCCAGTTACGAACTCATCCGAGATTTCATGCAGACAAACATTCTGACCAAGTTTGGAGAAGATTGGGCTATAAATGTGGCCTCTAGTGTGTTCACATGCTTTTTCTAAGATTTGACCTAGTGACCTACTTTTTGACCCCACGTGACCCAGTTACGAACTCATCCGAGATTTCATGCAGACAAACATTCTGACCAAGTTTGGTGAAGATTAGGCTATAAATGTGGCCTCTAGTGTGTTCACAAGCTTTTTCTAAGATTTGACCTAGTGACCTACTTTTTGACCCCACGTGACCCAGTTACGAACTCATCCAAGATTTCATGCGGACAAACATTCTGACCAAGTTTGGTGAAGATTGGGCTATAAATGTGGCCTCTAGTGTGTTCACAAGCTTTTTCTAAGATTTGACCTAGTGACCTACTTTTTGACCCCACGTGACCCAGTTACGAACTCATCCAAGATTTCATGCAGACAAACATTCTGACCAAGTTTGGTGAAGATTGGGCTATAAATGTGGCCTCTAGTGTGTTCACAAGTTTTTCCTAAAATTTGATCTCGTGACCTACTTTTTGACCCTAGGTGACCCAATAATGAACTCATCCAAGATTTCATGCAGACAAACATTCTGACCAAGTTTGATGAAGATTGGATAAAAATTGTGGCCTCTAGTGTGTTCACAAGGTAAATGTTGACGACGGACGACGGACGAAGCGGTATCACAAAAGCTCCCCTTGAGCACGTTGTGCTCAGGTGAGCTAATTAAAGGGGGAAGCAGAAACATTCAACAAAACTCATGCATCTGGCATCTAATACAAAGAGACCATGCTAATGTAACAAGAGAAAATTGAATTTAAGCATATTTATGACTGAAAAATGACAATGACATTGATGATTGAAAAATGACCATTATTTGAAGAAATTTTGTCTCTAATCATATTAAAAATTAGTATATATTTTCTGCAAAAAATCTCAATGTCTACATTTCAAGCTTAATTTTGTAACAGAAATTTGTATGATATTAAGTTTTGATTTACGTAATTTTAAGAAATATAAACTGTCTCTGATTGATGATCACTGAAGTGATATATATATAAATATACATGTGAAAATTTAATTCATGACAAGTTTCTTTATAATAAGAGCAGCATAACAAACTAAAAACAAGTACAATCAAAACAACATCAAAGTAAAACAAGCAACAAACAGAATGTTTACCTTTGACCTCTCCCATGCCTCGTAGCTCCATCATGAGAGTGCGGACGAGGGCAAGACGTCCACTGAGCCAGAGCCTAGCATCTAGACGCCCACGTGACTGGAAGTTCTGGTACTGGAACTGGCTGTTTTCAGGTTCACTGAGGCGCACAGTTACAGTTGGGCGACGTCCAGGCCGGATCTTCATGGAGGAGGGTCTAGAACAGTGAAAGGAAAATGGTGGGATATGATGTTATAATAGTAATAGGAAAATGTTTATAAACTGACTGCTAGAGGTTCATGGGTTCAAGAAAATAAATGTTTTAATAAAGTATTATTGTGGCTAACAGCGATTACAAACACCCAGGTAAAAGACTGGGTAAAAAAACGATGAGCTGCAAGTTAGCTGAAAAGGCATATATTCCTTTTAAAAAAATCTTGACAGCCTGTAACACCTACAGGCTCAAACTGAGAGTAATTAGAGATTTATGTATTACTGGCTAGGGACTCTAGCCACATAGCCCTTGGCAACTTCTTCAGGACATTTAAAACATTGCTGACAACTTAGTGACAGTTGTTGGATTGTCATTTTTTTCATGCAAATTTCAATGAAATAAAGAATGGGAAAGGACATCCAAGTTTCAAATTGATCAAAAAGAAGAAAAAAATGGGCATTTTAAGCAAGTCATCATTGTACATACTTTTTTGATTAAATTTACCAAAATATTGAGGATGATATATTGATTTAGTGTTCTCTCCTTTTAGGCAGAAAAAAATTGTAAACAAAAGTTTAGAGCAGAAAAGAACAAGTCAATAATTATTGTTGAGAAAATCCTAACTACAAATACATTATATGTAAACAGAAATAGTGCAGAAGTTCTTTCACTGAAACCTGGTTATTGACAATGATTCTGATGGTGAAATGGAGAAAAGTTAACTAGGAAAAATGTAAGTACTGAAGGAATTATTTTGTTAGTTAAAGGAAAGGTTTATTTTCATAAAAGTCTAAACTTAAGGAAAATAGCAATGATAAATTCCAAAGTAAAACTGAAAATGTTATCTAGTAAGATTTGTAATACAGCTGAGTGTAAGTAAATAATGAGTTTTACTGAGGTTATTCAGAGCTTATAAACCTACAACTAACACAAACAGATAACATGAATGTACATTTAAAATGAATTTTTATTAATATCTGTGTCAGCAAATTAACCTTTGACCCATGAAATTACAAGCTAAGGGTGTTCAATTAAATGTGTAATCAATATGATATATGTATAAGAATAAAGCTTATTATATTTTTCTGCATTTTATGAATAATGAAAATATTACTTTACTTCTGCATATAAAAGTTTAAAATAATGTTAAGATGGTATTTCATATCTGACTTTAATTGAAAACCCTGAAAAATTGACATGTATTACACATAATAATTATATGACAAAACTTCTAACAAAAAGTATACCAACAACGACATATATAGCAGCAAAAAGGAAATGTTGTAGCTATCTATGTGGGTATTTACCATCAATATAATTCAACTGCATCAAAAAAGAATATGTAACTCAGAATATACCAACAACTCAAGAGAAAAGTCCTGATCCATATATTGCTAAAGAGAACAAATGTTAGTAGTCTATGCTACAAACTAGGTTCAATATCAACTGAAAGAGAAAAATCTACTAAGTGGAGATAACTCTTAACTTGCATACAACCACCCTCCTCGAAGTGTTATTGTAAAGCGAGTTGTCAAGAATCATTTATAATGCAAATATTATTACCAATTATTATTTATGTTGCAAAGGCAAATTAGAAAAATAAAAACATTCAAAAGAAAAAGCATTTTGAAAACTGTTTAATTTACTGGAAAAAACTCATAAAAGTTCTTAATGTGACTTGCTGAAACGTTTAAAACATTTATATTTCTTAAAGAAAAAAACAGCCCATCTGGCATTTCCTAGTTTAATTGGTATATTATTTCAACCTCAGCCTACAATAATTTACAAGAAATCTGATTGGTCAAATAGAAAAATGTTCCAAGGCTAAAAATCAGATGCACTAGGATAACATATCACTTCAACTTTAAATCTTCATTTGTATTTCATATTTTACACAGGAAAAGAACAAGGGCATGACATAATTACTGATAGACCATGTTAGTTGATCACAATAAGGAGAGTGGCAAGAAACTGATACAACATGGAGAGAAAAGTTTACCTTTCTTGTACTGGGGACTCCCTGAACGGAAAACAATACAAGTGACAGCTACATTCACAACTCAAAACAAACAAAATGACTAAATGTGCATGAATTCAGCAATAAACTCAGGATGATGGGCCATAATACAAAACAGGGACCCTTGATGTTATCATGTAACTTGTTTTAACTCTTAGCTTGCTATTCATGTACTTATAAAGCTTACACAAATAGTTTTGATCCTGATCACTCAGCTCCTTGTTAGGAGCTGTCTGATCTGGATCTATAGTATTTGCTGCTCAGTCTGTTTATAACTATATCAACTCTGAGATAAAACATATACAATATTAAAGCAAATAAAACCCTGACAATTCGGCATGTGTTTTTAACAAAATGTAGCAAGCTAAGGGTGAATGATGTAAATATTATGCTCCATCACTTGCTGATACAATATATGCCGCATGTGTCTATGCAGGTCCATGTACTGAAGATGCTGAATATTCAAATAATTTTATATTTGATAAATAATAATGGTTTCAATTTATCTCATTTATTGGCTAATTGACAAAATTGGCAATGTTTGAACAGTTGTCTGGTCTTTAAAGCAAATACTCATATGTCAAAATATCTGTTTATACAGGTAAACTGCATCTATTCACAGACAGAGTGACAAAATATAACCATAACCTTTTTACAAGCATCTTTGTGTAAGAATTGGTTATTTGAAAATTTTGCACTGTTATTTTATAGTTTAACTGTAGACTTTCTATGTAAAATTGGAATGTTAACTACACACATTTTTTAATGTACAGTGAAGCATTTCAAATCACTCCAAAGCTTCTCACCACAAACTTAATATTTACTAGCATGAGCTTGACGTTAACACAATTTTCAGTGCATCAAAAACAAAACCCACTAAAATTCTACTCATCAATGTGCACATCAAGTTTTTTGCAATATTTCATTTATTTTAATTGATTTTACACCATAACTGATTATAAACCATTACCTTGGTGGGTGGGGTATCTGCTTCTTCTTTTTGAAAAGGTGAGATGACTGGAGTATCTTCAGTGCAGAGAGAACAATGCGTGCTGCCATGGGAGCATGGTGCTTCTGTTGGGCAACCTCAGCCTGCTCCAGCTTACACAGTACAACCAATTCCAGCTCAGCTGCAGACAGGCTGTCTAAACCTGAAAAACAGAAATTTATCAAAACCAACTTTCAGACAATTATCATGACTTAATGTTTCATTATATATTAACAAATGCCTTTTAAAAGAATGTAAACATACATATAGTATTTAAAAGAAAAGCAACTGCTGTAGACTGTCAAATCCAAAAAAGTAACAGATTTTTTTAGAAAACAAATTGTTATAGATTGGTGTCAAGAAAAAGTCTAAAAGAAAAAACAGACAGTAGTTATATTAGTTTTTCCTTACAGCTAGGCATATGACGTATGATACATTCATATTTGTTTTGTTTATCATTAAGCACATTAAGTATAAAACTTAGAATTCTCCCTTGTTGTAACTTATAATTTTCCAGGTTTCCCCAACTCCCAAACTCACCTCCCCGCTCCAGTTCAGCATTCTCCTGGATGACATCAGAGATGGTGGTGACCATCTGGTCGGCTATCACCAGCAAGGTGCCCTTCACTAGTTCCAGGGTGATAGGTTTCTTGCTGCCGGAGAACCTCTTCACCACTGGGATACCCAGGTAGTTCTCTGTGTCATCACGAGCTGTTGATGGATGAATATGATAATAATAAATGATAATGATAATAATAATAATAATAATAATATAATCACAAGTAGTGACTTTATCTTAAGCTTAAACTGTCAGGCATATTAATATCTATATTAAATTTTGATAACTGTGTTGTAATGAATGAGTTGTGATTTAAATAATGCAATTTGATAAACTAAATCATTAAAAGTCAGCTTGATCATAAACAGATTAATTATAGCACAGCCATTATTCATTAGAAGTCTATATAAAACAGGCAATTGTCTTTATCTCAGCAATATTTCTATATAATATATAGTTATTCTAATAGTGTTTGTTCTGCTTTTAAAAAAAGTACCACTTCAGTCCAGCATTGAGTATAATGTATTAAAGCTAGATAAAAATAAACCATGGAGAAAATGACATTCAGTTAACATAAAATAGAGATGAAGGTAAGTTAATAAGAACATAAAAACTTAAGAATCATTTAATAAAAAAAGTTATTCAGTATTCTTATATGACATTCAGAAGTTTTAAAAGGGATACAAGTTATGCTACATTTAAAAAGTTAAATAACTTTCAATTATAGGTTGTTTAGTATCATACATTATATATTATTTTCTTGTCAGTATATCTATATCGTCCTTGCTAGTATGACTTACATGATACTTATCTTATTACAACTTAAAGGTCTTTAGTGTTATATCTTAACAAACACCATTGGAGAACATTTCTTAAGAGTTTAGGATGGGAAAAGCTTTGCTGTGTGTATGGCAAAGAGGAAAGCTATTGGTAAAGATGATAAATAAGTCCAGGTCAAGGTGTGTACTATAGCATTTGTGCTTTTGTAATGTTTTTAAATCTAAAAAACAACAACAGAGAAAAGCTTATTCACAGAAAATTCATTGACATGACTAAAGAATTTATATTTAAAGTTAAAATTCTACAACAGATAATTATAAATTTTTTATATTATGATAAAACCAATCCAAATTAAACAAAAAAAAAGGAACAGTTAAACCGTTAAAACCTGTAAGTATCAGATATCTTTTTATATCAGAAAACATTTTTACAGGTATTTATTTAATACACTCAAGATTTTGTTTTAGAAAGATCATCAGGTTGGTTTCAACTTATGAGATATATACTAAAAACAGATTAAGACAATTTTAAATCTTAAAAAAATACATGAATGTTGAACAACAGGTTATGATTTTTTATTAAAAAAACTTTTAAAAATATACACATGTACATATTACACAACACCTTACACTCAATGTTTGGTGAAATATCGAAAGTGATATAACAGTAACTAAAAGGTTAAACACTCTATACAGTTAAATCATAATTAAACAAAACTAATTGAATACAAAATAAACCCATTCATAGGTGATAAAACAGATACAGTATTTAGTACAAGAATCCAGAAGTGTTCAAAGATAAGGAATAACTGATAACCTATGTACTTAATGTCTTAAGATGGAAAACTTGCAAATGTGTTAAGATTTTTTATATCAAATTTGAAGCATAGCATAGCATTAATTTGCAGTATAGGATAGCATAAAGCTTCAACTGTTGAAATTAACAAAGGTCTTAATAGAATTTAAATTAACAAACAACAATCATTGTACACTGTATGATCTTTTTTTTCTTATTAAGAAAAATTCTTAAGCTTAAAGAATGAAAAAAAAGTTTAATGTTGTGCATACCATATTTATTATTACTATTTCTTACTTAAATGAGAAGGCACATTCCAGCAGTCTATATAGACATATACCAAGTCTAAGTACTAGTATAGGATAACATTAACAGGCTTCTGTAGAAACTAGTAAAAAAACAGGTTTAACTGGCCAATCAGGTTTGAAGATGACTGAAATTTATTTTCCAGATGTTGGGATGGGCTGGGATGGGATTGGATTAGCCGGCATTTTGGCCGATACTGTGCAACGGCATTTCTATCATTATAGCACAGGGGGACTTTTGAGGTTCAGGGACTTAAACCAGCCTGTCCATTATATTGACACAGATGGGTCAGACGTAATGCTGTCCACTTAGCCCCAAGTATTAGGAGAGAAGCCACTACAACCAACATATAAATCTTTGGTTTGTCCCTGCCTGGGTTTGAACCCGCAACCTCCCGATCCGCAAGCTGATGCTCTACCAGTTGAGCTATTGCAGCCCGTCCAGATGTTGTCAATCAAAATACTCAAGAAAACAATCAAGAAAAAAAATGATATTGACAGATATGTTGATAGCATCTTGTTTTACAAAATTTCCCTGATTTGAAGTAATTGTTAATGAACCTAAAAAAGAGGTCTGCTCCCTGAAAGTTGGTGGGTGTGGTAATCTCTAAGTATAGTATAGGATCAAATAAAGGGTACAAAAGTGAAACACAGAAATACGGGGCTGTGAAGAAAAAAACACATGTGAGTGACTTTAATCTAGTTTCTTGATATCTGTTTAAAAAAACACAAGGTATTTCTTTAAAGTGGTAGATTTCAGTATTATCAAACAAATTCAATCATCAATGACAACAGAGTCTGTCTTTGTGTAGGAGACTCAACATACCAAATCTGTCTTGATACCAAAAATGGATCATAGTTTTGTTTATACAAGCTAGGCAAAGGTCCTAAGTACAAAAAAGTCATAACAATGAAAGAGAAATAGTGGCATTACTACAATCGAGATAAAACACCACAATAAAATGTACATTATTTCCAACAAATGTACAAAAGCGTTTATATTGCATTTCTTTTTGCCTAATTAAAATCACTCATATTATTGTCATAAATGTGTTACAATACACATACATTGTGAATAGCTTGCTAGTGATAAGATAACTATTTAATAGGGTGCTGTCTAGAGGATCGGTTCTTTTGTCCAGTAGTTGCAAAATGTCAGCTTACAATTACAGCAAAATCATCAAAGTATATCCTTCCTTGAAGTCTAAACAGTTTAGAATTGTCTTTATATTATTTACTTTTCTGTGAATACTTTATGTTTTTAATAGGAAAGTAACAAAAACAACCTTCACTGGACTACTTTTAAAAAGCCTGTTTTAAAAAGTAATGTATCTGTTTATTGCTTTGCTAATAACTAACATTTGCAACATCTGGTACAAAACACTAGGCCAAAGATACCAAACCAGGTGCAGCTGTGTAGAAACCAGTGATAAAAGATCTCTACAAGGTAGATGCTTCTAAATTACTTTTATCTGACTGGCTACTGGAGGAACTTTTAGAGCCAGATTTATCTCCCTTGTTCTCACGATGGTCACCCTGGTCATCGTGAGTATCTGCCTGTGAGATGTCTCGTTCTCTAGCTGCAATCTGGCTACTGGTCTCTGATACCTCGGTTATATGATCGCCTGAAAACATCTTAGCATGTCAATAGGCAATAGAACATTAAAGTTGTAACCTGAAGAGAGTTAACCTGTGTAAATTTTATGATATACTGTCATTGTGAAAAAACTGTGCCAAACAAAACCATAAAGTGCAAAATGTAATATATAAGCTAAAAACTTCAAATCTGTATAATTAAAGTATGTAACACAAGTTTTGCAGTATCTGTCACTTGGTGGACCACCATTAGAGGTATTTTACCTTCTAAAGATAGATGCAACAACAGAACTTAACCCTTAGCTTGCTATATTTGTAAATAACAATTGCTAAATACCCAGTTATTGGTCAGCAACTACATTCAAAGGTAACAAAACATAATCTTTAAGACTTGGATATGGTGGACTTGGATAAGTTAAACCTTTGTATGTATATTCAAGAACAATTACCGTGGCTCTTTGGCATTAAATACTTCTGTTATATAATCATTTAAAAAGTCATGATTTGCCATTTGCAAAAAAAAAGTTATACATCATTAGAGAACATAATTACATTAACATATAAATTTTAAGTATTCTTTGATACAAAAACAAAAAATGATACAATAGTATTTTGATGTTCATATATTTTGAATGGTAACTGCAATGCCAGCTCCAAACCAGGTTAAGCATTCAGTTATCCTACATGTACTATTTTTGTAGGAAACTGATTAAAATAAAAATCCATGAACATGTTTCCATACCAACACAAGCAAATGACTTAAAATATCAACAATATTATTTAGATGACATAAACCAAGAACTTAATGCACTTTGAATGAAATATTACATGTATGAAATTATGTTTAACACAATACTGCATTTTCATACAAATGTCAACTAAAAAGTAACAAATATACCTTCACACTGAATCTAATTTGCTACTAAAACACCAGTAACAAATAGTACATGAAAAAAAACGACAAACAGGAAAGAAAGGCCTATCTAGAAAATGAATTGTATAGTGACTTAAAAAAAACATTATGAACAAAGTTTGTAAGCATACAGATGTAATCTGAAGAATGATTTTCTCCATACAATTGCTAGTCTTTCTAAAATAAACCCAGACACAGTGTTTAATGGAACTAGCTACATATTGACAATGTATAATTGTAAATGTTGATTCCAATATTTTGTAAACATGTAACTATGATCACTAGGACAGATAGCCAGCCACACACATACCATTTAGCTAGCATGTTTGAACTTAAGGAATCGTTTTGATGTTGGCTTCATAGTCAAAATCAAAAGTTAAGTGTACCTGAAAGAGCAGAAACTATTGACAAAAATGTCCCCAGATCAGTAAAAGGAATGTTCTAACTCGTAGATGGAAGATGATTATAGATGTTTATAGATGATGATGATGATGATGACAATGATGATGATGATGATAATAATAATGATGATGATGAAAATGATGATGATAGTGAAAATGATTACATTATGATGATGACAATGATAGTTATGATAATGATGATGATGATGATGTTGATTGATGATGATGATGATGATGATGATGACAATGATAGTTATTTGATAATGATGATGATTGATTGATGATCATGATGATGATGATGATGATGATGATTGATGATGAGACAATGATAGTTGTAGTATGATAATGATGATGATGATGATGATGATGATGATGATGTATGACAATTGATAGTTATGATAATGATGATGCTTGATGATGTGATTGATGATGATGATGATGATGATGATTACAATGATAGTTCTGATTAATGATGATTTGATGATGCTAATGATGATGATGATGATGATGATGAACAATGATAGTTATGATAATGCTGATGATGATGATAATGATGATGATGATGATGATGATGATGATGCCAATGATAGTTATGATAATGATGATGATGATGATGATGATGATGATGACCAATGATAGTTTTATGATAATGCTGATGATGATGATGATGTGAGATGATGATGATGTTGATGATAGGATGATGACAATGATAGTTATGATAATGATGATGATGATGATAATGATGATGATGATGATGATAATAATAATGATGATGATGAAAATGATGATGATAGTGAAAATGATTACATTATGATGATGACAATGATAGTTATGATAATGATGATGATGATGATAATGATGATGATGATGATGATGATGATGATGATGATGATGACAATGATAGTTATGATAATGATGATGATGATGATGATGATGATGATGATGATGATGATGATGATGATGATGACAATGATAGTTATGATAATGATGATGATGATGATAATGATGATGATGACAATGATAGTTATGATAATGATGATGATGATGATATGATGATGATGATGATGATGATGCTGAATGTGATGTGACAATGTGACAATGTGATGGATATGAAGATATGTGATGATGACAATGTATAATGACATTGATTACATGTAGACAATAATGACTAATGATAATGACAGCAATGATGACTGATAATGACAATACTGATATATCTGTTGCTGTTTCTGATGATAACAGTGAAACTAACAGTGCAAAGTGTGTTGTATAACTCACAAGTCTTTATGCTAAGACTATTGTGAAAAAGTAATGAATACTAGTTTATACAGTGTAGTGAAACAGTAAGAATTATAGTCAAAATTGTGATACAATGACCCTGGGTGAACATGTTCCCAATACGACCATCTAGTGAAATCATTTCTTCCTCTTATTGCATTGCATAGATACAGTTTTAATTTTATATTCAAATCTCTATAAAATCAGATGTCTCCACTAAATAAAGCTGATTTAAGAATCCAAACTAGGGATGCACCAAGATAGGTTGCAACAATGTCAAGGTTTTTCTTATTTATTTTTAAAAGTAAAAATTTCTTCATTTTTTTATTAAATAAATCTCAGCAAAACATTTATGGTCACGATAGTGACGTCCTGCAACCTTGTGGAGAAAGACCCCAGACAAATGTCTGCGTAGAACCACCAGTCAACTGCAAGTCAGCTGGAAGACCTTCCCATATAATTCTGCCTGAACCAGGATTAGAAGAGAGGCAAGCATTTAGAAGAGTCACAAGTGTGCGACTCTACCTCTTGATGACTGGCAACCTTTTCCATTTATCATTATTTTTTTTTTTTATACTTATAAGTTACTACTTGTATTTTCAGACATGAATGTATATTAAGCTCTTTTTGCTTACAAAACAATTCAATTTACTATGAGTGGGCATGTAGAACTCCTAGCATAAAAGGTTTTCTGATAACAAATGTCATATGCTGATAACTACTGGCATACTGATTCAAATAAAGGTTTTCTGTCAAGAAACTGACATTGAATATTAAACAATATGTAGTGCATTGCTTGGTTCACAAGGAGACTTACTAGTTTCATTGTTTTCTCAAAGTTTATTCAGAGTTTCAAAATCAGCTCTAAATCATTAATAATTGGAAATAAGCTGCCAAGGTATTTTTTATCAATGTCGGTCTATAGAACTACAATTTTGCGTTACAATATGATAACATTTTATAACTGTTTAAGCAAATTAAACAATTTCAATTACACTAGATGATAACCTCTCACCACATGAGTTCTAGTCATGGTCAGAGGCAAGAACATTCATGTGGGAAGGTTTTACAAGTAACGTATGGTGCGCCACTCCTACTCAGATATTAAGTCTTGGGGGTCTTCCTCCACCAATAATTAGCAGAGCGTTGCCAATATGTCCATAACTGTGTTGGTGTGATGTAACAAAAAACAAACAAAAAACTTGATGCTAGTTGAATATGGCATTAGAGATTTCACACGTGAGAGATAAATTTAGTTACATCAACAATAGAATGATACATCTGATTTCATGAAGGACTGTTGTTGATTCATAATGAACTAGTCACGTCTATAGAAATTACAGACAGCTTGATTCTACAGGTCTACCCTAATAGATAACTCACCAACATCAGCTTCATCCTCATTCTCATATATTGTGTCATCAACATCTAATTTTGTGGGTAAAAGTGAATAAAACTTATTCTTAATTTGGGAAACAGTAACTTAGAAAAAAAATAATGTTAAAAAATGAGAAAAAACGAAACAAAGAATAGAACTAATTAATTCTACTTAATAACTAACATGGCATACAAACAAATCAAGAAACAATCATTTGCCTTATAAATAAAGAATTGGTAAATATTTACCGTGAATACAGGATAGTGAAACATGCAAGTGACACATGCATACTGATTAATTTATATGTTGTCTTTACAAACAATTAGCAAAGGACACTTAAGGCTGAATAAGCTAGAACATGCATGCATTGTTTTTCGACATATATCAGTAAAGAAAAATTATGTGAAACATGCATTCTACAAAATGAGGGTAATTGTTTTCTTGAAACATTGAGCTTTTAAGAAAAAAAAAGTTCTTTGTTGAAGATGCTTAAAAGCTGAAGCAATGTTATGCTGATCAATATCCAAAAACTTAGCTTTATCTTTGGGTCCTTTAAAGTATTTCATTTAAACCAGTTATTTTTTTATAGTTTAAATACTTAAAATATTTACATTACATAGAAAGTATAAATATGTAACTTATGAATTTAATTTCTAAACAAGGGTTATTAAGGATTAAAATGCTCCAAACTATGATTGCAACTTTCTTTCTACAACAAGAGCTTTTTGTAGACAGAAAGCTCCACTTTTCTGGGCAGTATACAGTATAATTAAAGTTCTAGGGTGAAAAAAGGGACATACTTCCAAATATTAATTTTAGGGTTGCTTGCTCTTGTAAAAAAAATGTATGATGAACAAGCATTCCAAGATTTAAGTGAATATCTTTAATGGTTTTCAAGAAATAGAGCCAAACAAAAGGTTAACCAATGTGCATGGTGACATGAAGGTCAGGACTCCATTTTTATCTTTTTAACATGGAGCTAAAAATGATACTATCCTAAGTATTATTTACATGCAATAAAAGAACAATCCTAAAAACAAAACAAAACAATAAACAAACATAAAATCTTTGCATAAAGAAAACTCCAAACAGTATATATATAGGTTTGATTGTTGCCTTACCATCCTTGTCTGTTTTGGACATCTTGGTGCCTGGTCGCTTCTTGCCCTCAGGTAGCTTAAAGCTGTTAGAGCCAGCTAAAGGCTTGGACATGGTACTGATGGTCATCTGTCGGAGTGCCATACTGCCACCTTCAGGAACACTGGGCAGAAATAACAAGAAACAAAGTTTAAATATTAGTTGGAGATATCCTCAAGGATGTTATACCCTTGGAAAAATGCTGTTATAAACCTCAAAGGCCATCTCCAATTACGGTTCAGGAATGTATACATGTGTCTTAACAGTTTTCGCAATGTAAACTTCATAATCACCAAAACAAGAACTCACATGACATCTTTTATGTTGGGCAGGACAGTGATGGTCTGGGCCAGACAGACAAACAGGTGGGCCTGGACTACAGATAGATGGCATGTCATGTGGGGGCCGTACAACATACTCAGATTGGATGACAAACGCTTGTCTAACACATGCTCCAAGACCTGAAACAAAGCATAATTTTTAAAAAAACATATGGCAAACTGTTAAAAAACTTAGAATACTTAAGTGGATGAGGACTGTGCAACACAGTTATATAGTGCAATATATGCAAGGAAATATCGACAGCAAATTGTATTATTTTGATGATGTTTGCCAAAATTTGGTAAAGATTTGTACAAAGCAAGTTAATAAATTTACTGCTTAAACTATTGGCTAATCAAAGTTCCAACTTACTTTGAGGTTGACTGGCTCAAAGATGGGTTTGCTGGTGTCAAACTTGAGAGGGACAATCTTGGACTCGACCTGTCGGAAGCTGCTGTCTCCAATGTGTGGAAGCCTCTCACCATGCAGTAGTCTCTGCAGCACCTGCAGGTAAAGGCGTCTTATATATAATGAGAGGCTTCAAAAGGTAATCACATATGCATCAATGTCATTATCACTTTAAACATTATCATCATTATATTAATGATAAGTGTTAAAATACAGTAAGTTGCATACAAAGTCCACATCAACTGAGTAGCAAGTTTTCATAGGAGGTTTCACTCAAGTCCAATTTACCAATGATCTCTGCAACTAATGGACACACATTCACACACCTGTATGTCTCTATCCAATTTATTTGCTTCTTAAAAGAATTAGCACCTTTCAGTCCATCACTACTGTCGTTTTAAGATCTGCATGAGCCAAGACATGTGTATGTGAGGAAAGATTCCAGCAACGTTGAAACATAATGTACTGTCTACCAAGACATAGTGCTTGACACAGGAAGCTGCCAATTTAACACTACACTTGTCTCCTGTGGGACAAAAGGTAGTTCTACATACTTTAATTTTTTTATTTCAAAGAAAAAGGCAGATTCTTTCATATGTCAGGCTTGTTTAAACAATATGCATTATTATTTATAATGTGCCACACAAAATGAAGTACAAATGTATAAATGAACCCACACCAGAGCATGGCAAAATATCAGTACTTCATCAGGACTTTCATGTAACATAACCAGCAAATGGTGATACTCACTCTACTAAGATAAAGCGAATGATCAGTCTTAGTTCTTGACCCTTAACCTTTTCCTTTTGTCAACTTCATGAAAGTGGAGTTGTATAGTTTATAAAGGGCTGGTTCATCACACAGAATTTATGTATGCCATCTTATCTCCACCAAGCAATTATTAAGTTTCAAAATGAGACTACATTTCAGAAGCTGGAACAACAATGTTGCTTGCATTATTTCTTGGAGCTAATACTTTGTGTCTTTTGCAAATACATATACATATTACATACCTGAAGAGCTTCTGTGAAGAGTCCCAAATCAGCCAAGACCCGACACTTGAGAATACGACCATCTACTGTCCTCTGGAGATCGCGGCATACAAATGTGGCCAGGTACTGATTCAGTGTCAATAATGGCAGGATCTAGGGGAGATGGAATAAAAAAGAAAAACAACATCATTTCAACATCAACTGTAATCGGACTCTGCATATAAAGATTCTTGAATTTTAGATAACTGACAAAGATGAAAGGAAGATGTAGAGTAGACAAAGATAAACATAATTTTTTACGCATGCCAAGTATAGGTCAAGTCAAAACAGATGCAGAAAAGCCTTATAAATCTTAAAAACCTTAGATGACAATGGTGTAACTGTAAAAAATATGCTACCATAGCAACCATTTATACCACCAATACAAAAACATTTTAAGCATGAACAAACTATTACATTTACGTAGAATTGCCTTAATTAATTATTCCATGTATAACACAACCACATAAACAAAGCTAGTACATACAAAGAGGTTGTGCTGTCCACGGGCCAGCTCTTCTGTGACCCATCTCAGTGCTGCCACCAACTGTCTGCCATCAGAGCGATACTTGTCCGAGAGGATGTCGATGCCGGGGATCAGGTTTGTGACCTCACATCCCTCCCCAACTTCATACATGGCATAATCTCGGTCAGCCACAGGATGTGGCAGAGAAGCTCTGAACAATGCCTAGGATGTAGATATGATAATAATCATAGGATATGTATAATGTTTAATTGAGTACAAGGACTCCAAAATACCAAGAAAGATCTTATACCATTGGACAAGAAAAACAAATTTGACTAAACAGATAAAACACCAGAAAGTTCAGTTATTAAATCTTGTAAATTATAGGCACATTTTTTTCCAATGTGTTTAAAATGAACCATTAATATCTATGTAATTTCAGTTATTTTTGACAGAATACCAACTTAACTATCATTAAAGAGTTCCAAGTATAACATACCTTGAAGAGATGTCCTGACAGGAAACAGCATTCTGTTCTCATGCCTAAGTCTGAAGTCCAGATGTACCTGCAGAAAAAAAAAGAACATACATATTTTGGGAAGGCCCAAAGAAGTAAAATTTTGTGCAACTTAATTGATATAGGATTTTAGTACAAACTTTAAACTCTTGTTAATATGTAAATAAGTGTTCTTTAGGAGATTGTGTTGCAATCTAATGGTTTTCATACTAATTTAATAATTAGAAACTCCATTCACAAAGTTCAAATACAATGTGTGCTTGGGAAAATATATGTCATGTTTATGCATAATCCATTTATATTATACTGACTGAACCAGTAGTGACACAAACATTTTAAGGAACATGTACTGTGGATCACATGTCTCTATGTATAAATATGGTTTTTGGATAAACCATTTGTAAAATAACTCAATCTTTAACTGAAGAACTGAAGTATTCCCCCTTACTGAGCAATGTTGGATGTGAGGGTGCCTGCAAGGACACAGCCCCAGATACCACAGCGGGCCAAGAGCTCTGAGCTGACATCTTTGGCGTCTTTGAACTTGTCTCGCCACACATGCAGGACATTGTCCAAGCCAAGGACTAAGTCAAGACCCTCAGACCACCACTTGTAAGCAGCTCGCACATTGTTGCTATGGTAATGCAGGTTACCAACTTCGTGCATGGCTTGGGCAGCCAACTCGCGTAGGTTTTTGGCAAGGAGCATTTCTGATAGAAAAGAAAAAAAACAATGGCAGTAATTAATGTGTAAATGATCCAGAACTGAAATAATTGTGAGATAAGATAAGGGAAAAGGTAAGAGATAATGATCATTATTGAAGAATCAAATTTTACTATGTGAATTATTAAAGAATTAAAGAACGTTTTAAAGACAATAAGTATTTTTGGTGGTAAGGAAGTAGAATACCCATTAACCTCTAGGCCCCATCCCCGAAATAGTAATTAAACAAAACTGCTCATTATACCATGGTGCCCCTTTTACATGATTTTGTAAAGTAGTCAGAATAAAACATGGCATTACAGGTCTGAAGGCATTGCATTATGGAAAGTATACAATCATACAGTTTCAAAAGATTTTCTTATGTTATATAAACATAATGCCCATTATATAAATGTACTAACCAATGGTTTTTTCATATGAAGCAATGATAGTGCCTATCTGAGCCCTGGGTATGGGGGCGGTCTGTACATCTGAGGGGTCCAGGTACTCTTCCTTGCTGATGTCCACAGGCATGGTTGGCTGGGGGCGGGCAGTGTTGGGCACAAAGTCCACTCGGGATGGGACCCGGCTCAAGGCTCCCTCTGACACTGAAAAATACAAGTGTGTGTTAATGTAGGTCATGGATATAAAATAAGGTTACAAGAATTAGTTTCATAATAGTGTTTTTTAGTAGTATTTTGCAGTTTTACTATTATAACACATATATAACTAAAAATAAATACAACTGTAAAATGATTAACAATAATATAAATGTATTAGCTAATGTATATTTTTGGTGATATAATACTTTGGGCATTTGTTCAAGATTGTGATTGTGACCATCCCACCTATATTCCCATCTGAGTGAATATTCAATTCTTAACAAATGAACACATAGCCAGTACTTACTATTCTGTTGATTGGACAGGTATAGTATCATTAGTTTCCTGCTGTGCTGTAGTGCCCTGGATGTGTACTGGGACTTATCAAATGCCTCATATAGTGTTGAGAGACTATACGGCACATCCAGGGGCACAGAAACATTCTTCAGGGCATCCTTGCTTGAGTAGAGCCCATGACCCAGTGGATCAATTCCAGCACCCAGTGCCACAGGTGGCAGGTTGGCTTTGTCTATGACAAGCTCCAGCTGCTGTGTAAGGTATGTGCGGGCAGTAATAACAGAGTTGAGACGGGACATGAGCTGCTGGTAGTGAGGCTGGGGTGGGGGGATGCCACCCAACTCTTGGATGCCCTCAGAGAGACGTCTTTGGGCCTGCACCAGTAGGGGTACAACCTGCTCAGCATATCTGTCACTAAATAGTTGGGGAACAGATGAGATGAAATTTATTAATAAAGTTAATTGTATAAACTGGTAACATATCAGAAGCTATTTAAGAAAGTAAATTAAAATACAGGTTAAAAAAGAAAAGAAGTATAAAGGGAGGTTGATGCATTATTAAATAAAAAGAAAAGTGATAAACCTTTAACATGAAAACACTAACATTAATTTAATTAAAAGGTACTGATACAAATGTTTTATCTATTTATATATAAACTTTAATATTAAAAGTATATTTTCAGACTATAACATTAAGACAGACTTAAGGTTTACTAGAATCAAAAACCATCACTTTATATAGTTTTTACATATATTTATACATTCTAAGTCAAGGGACAATGTGCCCAATAAGTACAGAATAAACAAGTCAAAAGGAATATGTTCAAAAACCTAAGGTCAAAATATATCCACTTACTTGGTGAGAGCATTAAACCGGAGGGTTATGTCTACAAGTTTCTCCCACTTCTCCTCATAGTAGAGCAGCTCAATGACTCGAAGCACCAGACGCTTGATCCAGCGTGCGTCTAGAACAGCCTCATTGTCCAACGGGTCCTCAAACTTGAGCCCAGCACCTCCCAGCTCAGTGTGTACATCACCCGCCCATGACTCAAAATACTCCCCAAGCTTCTTGCCCTTAGCCTTGGCCTGAAAGGTCAAAAGTAATAAAGTGTTATTGTACCTCTTTTGTTAATCAAAAATCTTTTTATGTCCAATATGGGTTAGTTTATCACACAATCAGTTGTAATAAACTTTTATGCTCATGCATATTATGCCTGTGCAAAGTAAACTCAATTTATTATCACTTTCGTCTTTGATGGAATCTGCGACCTTAGAATTAATTTTTAGACTGGTTTAGTAAAGGATCTTTGTATGCTGAACATAATGTATTCAAAATTATTAAATTAACAAAAGAAGGTGGATTTTCAAAATCATAAGTGCTATGAAGATAAAAGATGAAATACAATTGCTAAATAACATATCATCTGCATTTCGTGCATATATCTTATCAATGATACCAAATGTTCAAAAGTTAACCTGTATACAACATCATAAAAGCTAAATCTTATCTGAGTGAGTATGCTTTAATAAACACAACTCAAATTAGTTAAGGTATTCTTAAATATTAGAGCTACATATATGTCCTATATAAATGCTATGATCTTTATATTTCAAGTACAATTTCATAACTTAGATAGACAAAATGCAAACCTTGGCAGCCACAGCACTCATCTCAATCTGCAGCTGTGTCATCATGTCTAGGAGACAGTCAGCAGCGATGTGAAGTGGTTTCCAGACAATGGATCGAATCTCATCAATGGTCAAGAGTCCATTATCCTCCTCACCCAGTAGAGGGGCGTATGCTCGCAGCAATGTGGTGTGGACACAGTTCCACAGACCACGTGCAGAGTTCTGCAGCAGGGTCCAGTATTGACCTCGGTGGGCAAGCACCTGATAGGGAAACATAGTCTTAACATTGATGTTCCTCTGTGCATGTCTGCCTATAACAAATAGCTGTAGACACAGTTCTACGATTACGTGCATACGTGCATAGTTATGCAGCATGGCTCAGTATTGGCCTTGATGGGCCAGCAATTGATAGGGGAACAGTCTTAACATTCATGTCTCTCTGTGTATGTGTGTGTAAACAATGTGTGGTGTGGATGTCTCAAAATCTGTATGCAGAGTTCTGCAGCAGAGTCCATTACTGACCTTGCTGGCCAATAGCATGACAGGAGCAAAATATACATATACCTGGGGGTTTGCATTTTGTAATACTAGTTTTAAACTGATTCATTCCAAGTGTTTGACTATTTCTAGACATTTTGCAGTTTTAACTTACAATGGCCTTCCTAAAGAAGGTGACAGCCTTGGTGACTGAGTCCATGGTCTCTTGTGCTGTCAGTAATGTCTTCTCTTGTTGCTGCTCTTGTGTCTTCTGAACCAGGAGTCTTGCTGTGCTCAGATCAGATCTGTAGGTACGGGGTGTGTCCTCAATCACAGGGGGCTCAGTAAACATGGGAGGGGGAGGAGCTCCTGTGATGAATATGCAAATTTGTTAATAATTTCTTATTAAACAGTGGCTTGAAATATGTGGGTGTGTAATGCAAATTAGGAGGTATAGAAACATTTACAAAAAAAGTAAAATAAGTACAGGGCTAAGCTGTTGAAAATGCAAAGTTTGAGTTATAGCATTCATAAAAAACCTGTGGAAAAATAGTTAAGCACAAAAGTGAGACTTATGGTAAACAAAAGAATGTCCCAAAAAACAAAAACAAGCTGGATTTTGCAAGAAAGCTCAATTTAAAATGCTCTGATATGTCTTGGCTAGGATTGAATGACTGACTTCAAGCTCCTAGTAAAATGCTTCTCACTGTGCAAGAGGCTCCCCTTATTAAAATTCTATTTATACGTCTCTTATCACTTAGAAAACTGCCTCTGTTACAATGTCAACATCATCAGGAAAAGAGTGCTTGAAATGAGGTCATAATTTCAACATCTTTTCTGTGTTGCAAAAATGTTAAGCAATATTGCTGCAGGATTATTACCTTACTGATAACAAATCTAAGATAAACATTATAATATGTATGAAGAATAATAATGTTTGTGGGTCTGTCTGGTGTGTTTCTGTTATTAAAGAATGTCTCTAGTAGCAATTTAATACTGCTGAAAATTGTATTTTATGACACCAAATAAAGTGAATGGCATTACTTGTTATAATGGGTCACAAGAAATGCTGATGTGACCATGAATATTTGTGTTTTCACTACAATGACATTATTTTCTGAAAGCTGATATATTGTCCTTTTAAATTTAAACAAACTCTTTAAATATTTAAAAAAAAAAAATCTTCCATTTTGGCATTAAAGAATTAATCCTTATGTAATATATTTGTACCACATACCTGTAGCAAAAGCTGCTGCTATCTCTATGCCTGTTGTTGTTGTTTTGGGCCTCTCATACCCTGCCAGGTCCATGGCTTCAGTGGCTTGCCTCCGACTTCTTGCATCTGTCATGGTCCTATCATCATCAGAGCTCTCATCACTGTCATCCCTGTCTCTGTTGCTGATACTCTTGCTGGTGTCCTTGCCCCTGGGTCGGTCCCCAGCCTCACCCATGTTGGTATAGTTAAGTGGTCCCCCTTCCCAGCCAACTATCAGGGTACCAGCTGTCTCAAAGGTAAACCACTCCTGGTCCAAGAAGTTAGTTCTGAAAGATTACATAGAGAATAATAATTATTTGTTTTTATGTATGTAAAAAGGATTTTTAATCATATTGCTAGAATTTATACTTTTCAAATACTGTTTATGCATGTACTACCATCAAACAAAGTATTCATGTTTATGTTATAAATAACACTTGTAAGCCAACAATACTGGGTAAAACCCAAATCAGCAATCATTAAAATGTAATAAAAACCAGTGTCATTCTTTAATATTTACTGGCCATGGACTTAATTGTTGCACCCCTGTACCTGGGCCCTGCTTTATCTACTGCACCACTTACTTGTACCCAGGCCCTGGGCCATTGCTATGCCTACTGCACCACTTACTTGTACCCAGACCCTGGACCCTTGTTAAATCTACTGCACCACTTACTTGTACCCAGACCCTGGGCCCTTGTCAAATCTACTGCACCACTTACTTGTACCCAGACCCTGGGCCCTTGTCAAATCTACTGCACCACTTACTTGTACCCAGACCCTGGACCCTGCTACACCTACTGTACAACTTACTTGTACCCAGACCCTGGGCCCTTGTTAAATCTACTGCACCACTTACTTGTACCCAGACCCAGGACCCTGCTACACCTACTGTACAACTTACTTGTACCCAGACCCTGGACCCTGCTATGCCTACTGTACAACTTACTTGTACCCAGACCCTGGACCCTGCTACACCTACTGTACAACTTACTTGTACCCAGACCCTGGACCCTGCTATGCCTACTGCACCACTTACTTGTACCCAGACACGGGGCCCTTGTTAAATCTACTGCACCTCTTACTTGTACCCAGACCCTGTTATGCCTACTGCCCCACTTACTTGTACCCAGACACGGGGCCCTTGTTAAATCTACTGCACCTCTTACTTGTACCCAGACCCTGTTATGCCTACTGCACCACTTACTTGTACCCAGACCCTGGGACCTTGCTACACCTACTGTACCACTTACTTCTACCCAGGCCCTGGGACCCTGCTTTGCCTACTGTACTACTTACTTGTACCCAGACACGGGGCCCTTGTTAAATCTACTGCACCTCTTACTTGTACCCAGACCCTGTTATGCCTACTGCACCACTTACTTGTACCCAGACCCTGGGACCTTGCTACACCTACTGTACCACTTACTTCTACCCAGGCCCTGGGACCCTGCTTTGCCTACTGTACTACTTATTTGTACCCAGACCCTGGGCCCTGCTATGCCTACTGCACCACTTACTTGTATCCAGACCCTGGGACCTTGCTACACCTACTGTACCACTTACTTCTACCCAGGCCCTGGGACCCTGCTATGCCTACTGCACCACTTACTTGTATCCAGACCCTGGGCCCTGCTATGCCTACTGCACCACTTACTTGTATCCAGACCGTGGGACCTTGCTACACCTACTGTACCACTTACTTCTACCCAGGCCCTGGGACCCTGCTTTGCCTACTGTACTACTTACTTGTACCCAGACACGGGGCCCTTGTTAAATCTACTGCACCTCTTACTTGTACCCAGACCCTGTTATGCCTACTGCACCACTTACTTGTACCCAGACCCTGGGACCTTGCTACACCTACTGTACCACTTACTTCTACCCAGGCCCTGGGACCCTGCTTTGCCTACTGTACTACTTATTTGTACCCAGACCCTGCTATGCCTACTGCACCACTTACTTGTATCCAGACCCTGGGACCTTGCTACACCTACTGTACCACTTACTTCTACCCAGGCCCTGGGACCCTGCTATGCCTACTGCACCACTTACTTGTATCCAGACCCTGGGCTCTGCTATACCTACTGCACCACTTACTTGTATCCAGACCCTGGGACCCAGCTATGCCTACTGCACCACTTACTTGTAACCAGAACCTGGGATTTTGCTAAACCTACTGCACCACTTACCTGTATCTAGACCCTGGACCCTGCAATTCCTACTTTACCACTTACTTGTACATGATGGTATCCTGGTTGCCCACCATCTTCTCCCTCTTCTCCAGCTTGTGTAGGAAGGCATTGAACTGGGCCAGACCTTGAAGCACATTCAACTGAAATAAGTAATAAGGAAAGGGTCTGAGGTTTGAAACTTCTCTATGCAGACACTCTAATGATTTCAACCAATGTTAAAGTTCCAGTGTCACAATCAACAATGGTTCATGGAAAGAAACAAACTTTTTATAAATAACTTTAGATTAAAAATGTGTTGTTTTTGTTGTTGTTTTAACAGAAAGGTTATATTAAAGAAGAGAGGGTGGAAAGATTTTCTTTCAAGTCAACAAACCAGAACATTCACCACCTTACATTTCATGTGGTTGGTGATTTATTTATATGGTCTTCATATCCTGTTATGATTGTTTCTAACTTTTCAATTGCTTGCACATTATCAGTAAGAAAGTCAACCTGGAACATTTCTCCAAATACTGTGGACTTCTTCAGCAGTCAATTTTATAATTGAAAAGAAAAGTGTAAAAAAAATGATCATGACAGGTAGGGTCTGTTCACCTGACATTTCCATGGCAGCTCATCATTACAGATCTTCCTGAGACGTTTTTTCCTGTGCCAGCCCCTGAACATATCTGGCAGGTGGATTCCAACCTTCTCCAAGGCCTGCAAAAAACAACAACAGGTACCATTTCTTTATATCACATTGGTTTTTAAAAAAATGAAACAATACCAAAGACATTAATACTAAAGATATTTTACTAGTATGCTTATAGAAATATAGGCTGAAAGCACTTTCATTTAAGTTTAAGGCATTTTCATTGCTTAAAAATCATCTCTCCTAAGTTGCCATAGCAACAAGCCTACCTTGATTTCTGCCTCCTCTTGAGCTTGTTTAGCTGCTTCTGACATGTTGTTGTTCACATGCAGGGCCTGAAACATTTATACAGTATTTCCTATTGGTATAGTACAGCAAAAAGTTAATGTTATAATTAGTAATCATCTTAACTGGTCTAATATTAATATGTTTCTGATTTTCATGCACACTTCATAAAAATGAAGGAAAATGGAAACTCATAAAAGTAAACAAACATTTAAAAACAAAATGCATCACTATAAACTTTGAGAACAGTAAAGTCAAGTTACTTAAATAACTTGCTATATATTTTACCTAAAATTAAATGTCTATGAAATCAATTGGAATTCAGTTACTAACTGGTCAGAAACTTTATCATAAATCTTAATACACAAAAAACTGAAATTACACATTTACTACAATTGTACCTTATACTTCTGTTTCCTGCGTGGCTTGGGGGCGGAGGCTTGTCCCTTGTTCTGTGCCATCTTAGATCCACCTGCAGGGGCTCGTGGGGAGGCAAACTCCTTTAGTCAATGAAAAAACAAAACACATGTTAATCACAGGCATAAAACTCGTGATACTACAAAGAGAAAAATACATAGACTAATAAATGGTGTTAACTAATGATATTTTCTTCTGGTACCTTTTTCAGAGCAGGAGAAAAAATAAGATGTCATTAAAGGTCATTAACCCAATGTTCTTAAAATTCTTGTATGGCATCTTCAAACAGAAAAACAAAAATACTTTTATTTAAAAAAAGAAACACAAAAAAAACATGTTTATAAATGTCATGAAAGCCTTTAAGGGTCTATCTATTTGCAATAAAATATTTAAACTGCATGGTCTAACAAGTTTGATTTGAATAACAAACATGTTTTCTTTCTTTCAAGGCCACATTATATTGAATAATAAACTTGCTGCCTTGCAATGTTGTGTAAAATTAAAGTTTGGAAAAGTCTGACATTTATGCCAAACTGCCATTATCATCTCATTGAAGGGATATAATTGCCAAGAGCGTTTTATGTATGAGTACACATTTGAATTGTTTTCATTAATAAATTAATTAGATATTAACCATATTCCCGAACAATGAAAGTCAATACTGGTAACACTCTGGTTTTCTAAGAAAATTTGGCTTACAAAATCATAATGTCAGTTTTTCATGCTTTGGCAGAGGCAATTTTAGCTGGCGTTCTGGTAATTATTCTACAAGAATGACAATGTCACGCTATGGCAGATGCAAATAATAACATTGTCCACTGGAAATGTCAACAAAAGTGATTTCAACACACAGTTCTTATGAAAACTTGAAGGCTTATGGTAGCTGTATATAGATCCACAATAATGTCCTCTTGCATAAAATCTGTTTTCATATACATTAATTACAGGTGTCTTATGTGTTTAAGTGCAAGCATATGTTTAAACATTCTTAAAAAGGATGCAATAATGACAAAGTGTTAACAGTGGTAAATAACAAATACTCAACAAATACTAACTAACAGATTAAACATTAGTTTGTAAAAAAGATTAGAAGTGTCACTACAGGTATTAATTATCATTTATTTCTCATAGGAGAAGCATAATTAATAATGAAATTAAGAAAATAATGCGCAATCAATTAACTTGGCTTAATAAACAACAATCAATCTAACTGCACAATTGGTAAAAAAATGTCATCTGATGACAACAATCTGGTGAAAGTAGCTTTGTAACAAATAAATAAACTATGTGGTTAACTAGGCAATAAAACAACATGCAGAGCTTGTGAAATATCCTCCATTGTGACAACTATCTGGAGAATGGTGAATAATAAACCTTGAAAAAACATGAGTGAACAATGTGTGAACAAGAGTGAAGAACTGGGTCCGGCTGAACAACAATGAATTTTACATGCAAGACATAAAACAATCTTCAATTGTGAAAAAATGGACTTGTGAAAATTGCACTGTAACCAGGTATCATTAAACACTGAAATGCTGGTGTATTAACATTGAATGCAAGGCACAAAGCATGAAAATGGAAGGAATAAGTATTGAGTACATCCATGGGATAAATCAGTCAATACAAAGTACTGACCACTGAAAATGCAAGTGACCCAATTTAACAATAGAACGGGACCAAACTGAATGTAAATCAACATGCAACTCAAGTGTGGAATAAAGACACTACTGATACAACAATATCAACCTCCTCCTCTTGTATCCCACTTATTTTCGCAAGTTGCCCTTTGGTACCCAGGCCAACCATGCTCATTTTACTGGAGCGCCCAATGGTTGAGGGCGCCATTCCCAGTTTACTTGCAGCCCCACTGGGCACCCGACTCGGCACTCTGCTGGGAAGCCCTAAGTAGCCAAGTTTACTAGTTGATCTACCAGCAAGTCCCATTCGACTTGGGCCCTAAATGTGCACATGGACATTGCTTACATATAAAAGGGTATAGAATGAGTGTTTCTGTAAAGTTAGGAAAAGAAATGGTGCTATTGGCATATAAGTTGCTTTGGTATTATATGAAAATTAAATAAAAAAAGCAAGATCGTAACAGTGGTATGCTATTGAATGTCTTTCTATAACAGCAGTTTATTGAAGATTTAGGCAATCATCTCTCACTGTCAATCAGAGCTTATTTTTATGAAAAATGATGCATACCTATATCTTGCTTTATTTCACTTCTGCCATATTAGTTATTAAAGCTATATATTGTTATAAACATGTTATAATTAAGGAACCTGACATCTTGACAAATAATGCCTATCTTTACTACCCATCAACAGATGGCATGTTAGTAAATAATGCTGTTAAATTATTTGTTATTAATATAAAAATGACTTTAAAACTTATTATCACAAAGTATCCATACCTTTTCCTTGCTATATTCCACCATGGCTGCAGCAAACTTCTTAGGATCATCACCCGTGATGGTCATGGTCCCTCCAGGTTGCTTCATCACAAATGCCCGCACACCAATGATCTGCTCGTTGCGCCTAAAAATGAAAAATAAAGTCTGAACAACTAGTCTGCTAAGATAAGAACAAATTGATCAGATCTATGCAAAAAGTGTAGATCCAGCCTGCTCCTGCTAGATTCAGATCAGCCTGCTCCTGCTAGATTCAGATCAGCCTGCTCCTGCTAGATTCAGATCAGCCTGCTCCTGCTAGATTCAGATCAGCCTGCTCCTGCTAGATCCAGATCAACCCCTTCCTGCTAGATCCAGATCAACCCCTTCCTGCTAGATCCAGATCAGCCTTCTCCTTCTAGATCAAGATCAACCTGCTCCTGCTAGATTCAGATCAGCCTGCTCCTGCTAGATCCAGATCAACCCCTTCCTGCTAGATCCAGATCAGCCTTCTCCTGCTAGATTCAGATCAGCCTGCTCCTGCTAGATTCAGATCAGCTTGCTCCTGCATGAAGCTGTTTGATCAGGATCTACTCAAATTGTTGCTGAGTCTCTTACAGTTACCTTTGCATGTAGTTGTAACCGGATATCTAAGACATTATGAAGGGTTATAAACAAATGTAAAATGATGGTGGTAAAATGGTAAATTTATGCATATATACTTGTTTAAATTTTATTAATTCCAATTTCCATCCAGCAAGATCTGGTGATCCTACCTGGACCATTACTTTGAGATTTCCTTCACTAATTAAAGCTGAGTTCTTAAATAAAATTTGCCCATTTAAACAAGTAAGAAACGAAGCAAAAAGTGTATAGGACAAAAGAAAGTTAACAGAATTTGTACAAGCGTACCAAGTTAAAAAAAATTCCGCAACAGCACACCACTTGCTTACATTAATTCAGTGTCTTATGTTAACAAACAATAAGATGAATTAATATGTTTTCTTCTTAATTTAACTCTTATTTAAGTATACATTTATCAGGCTTAGACATGGTGTGCTTGCTTCTAGTTGTAAGTCAAGTACTAAGAATGTATCATAGGTTATTAACTAAGGTAGCATATGGGTTAATATGAAGAAGGCAAATATTATGTTAACAAGTTTTAGTCATGAGGTATATGCCTACCTTGCAACCCAGTTTTCAGCATCATCACACCACTCCAATGCCAGTTCTGGCAATCCCTCTGTCAGAGCCTTCTGGGCCACCTGGACAAAAAACTCCAGGTAGCGGGCCCGCTTCTTGAACTTCACCACTTAAATTAGTTAAACAGTTAGAAAGTCAAAAACATCTCTATATACAAATGGATTCGACAAATTGCATATCAAGCCCTGCCTTAGGACTTTAAAAAACAACAACAACAAAAATAACAGATAAATAGTATTTCTTGATTTTAAATATGTTGACTGAACACTTTCATATTCTATGCATATTTAAATAAGTGAAAATTTCAATAAGAATGTGTCCATAGACAGCATGTTTGTTAGTTTTTATTGCATGATATTATACTAAAAATTCTAAGTTCCAAAAGGGGCATAACTCTGCCAAAATAAATTAAGGGATACCTCAAATTTTGAAATGGGATGCATTTTGGAATGAACAATCATTCCAAGTTTAAAGTGAATATCTTTTGACAGTTTTTGAGAAATGGACTTTATCAAAAAGGTTAACCAATGCAGACGAGAGGGTCTTGGCAATAACTACTCTTTTTTTCTTTGAACAATGAAGCCAAAACAAGAAAACACTACACCTACCTTCCTTGTAGGCAATCCTGCTGGGCAGGTAGGCTATGTAAGCATGCAGGATACTGGGGTCTTCATTGCCTGAAAGCTCGTGGTCACTCTGAGCTGTAATAGAGAATGCATATAAAATAATATTGCCCTTAGTTAAATAAGCTTAAAATAGCATTTGTGTATGGCTTTGTAGGGTGATATGCCAGTTAGGAGACACTAGCAAGCTAGGCTAAGAAGCCATATGAAGAAAATGTCAAATGGCAACTTAGTTTAACAGAAATAGAAATAAGGTTTAACATTAACAAAGGATAATAGATAGATAGATTTTGTGATTGTGTCTTTTGCTATTTTTTACATTTTAATATATCTTTGTGCAGCTTTGTGTTTCTTTAAACTTAACATAAAAGCTTCTTTTTTTACCTTGTTTGGACATGCTGAGCATGTGAGCTTCCAGGGCCTTCAGTTCCTCATTCATGGGTCCATCTGTCTCGTGTTCCTTCATCATATTCATGGTACCCTTCTTACCGCGGCGTGATTTGTTCTTCATCACCTGCAGACCAATAGAATCAGTGATGACAAAATACATAAATTATATACTGAATGACATGTAAAGTTGTCACAGCATGTTATATGAACATTCTGAAGTTAAAATATGAAGTGCAGGCAGCCCTATATCAACATTTTGCCGTGCTTCATAACTGTGATAGATGTTCATTGGAAAATTAAAATTAGAGACTCTTCTGACAGATGCTCTCTGTTGATTCTCTTCTGAATGAAAACTTCCCATACATTTTGTCATATTCATCTTTTGTATGTTCATATAAGAGTCTTATTAAATCTTCAAGAACAGAGCAGATGATATTTACAATTCTTCTAAATGTACTAATAAAGGACAAAACTTGAGTTAGACATGTTTGACTAATTTTGTAATGTTGACACTATGAGGTACCTGTAGGTTGATGGAACCAGCTGTAGTTTCAGCATTATCCATGCTGGTATCCAGCGTGGTGCCTTTCTCCAGTTCTTTGGGATCCTTGCTGATGTCAGTTGTTTCTATTGCCAACAGACGGCGCCCAGCTTCATTCAGGTTGTTGGCTAAAGACTTCTGGCCCCAGTTGCGCAATATCTTTTAAAAGAATTTTAAAACATTTAAAGCCATTTAGTTTTAATTTGGCAAAGACAAGAATGGATGATATTAATATACTTCATAGTTGACAAATTTGAGAAAAGTTTAAGTCATCTTTGTTTGCAGTCTCTGCTGAGCAGGCATTAAGACATATTCTTAAAGACCAGAACCTAAATTATACATTAATTTGAAACAGGTCCCAAAATAGCAAACAGGAGATTAGAGAAAAATTGGTAATCAGCACATGTCAATAATCATCCCCTACCTTGGCCATATGGAAGGTGATGGATGCAGTCATGTGATGTAGACTGTCCATGATGGAGGCGGGACGTTTCTGTCTTAGACCACTGGGGATCTCCTGTAGCACCACATGACACCGCTGGAGAATCTAGAGGACATAACCGGTAAGGATATGTATTAACATGTATCAGTATATGTATAAACTATGTCACTGCTAGATGATCAAGATAACATAGGAGGTACAGATGTGTATTGACATATATTAGTTTATTTAGTAAAATGGCCCTCAGGAGACTCTAGAGAACAAACAGATATGTATTGGCCTAGATATTCATCAACAACTCAAGGGAATTACTCATTCTGAATCCTTTGTTTGTACACCAAAGCCTTAAATACATAAGCATAATTAAAAAGAGCTAATTACCCTCAAGGATTAAAGCAAAAGACAAATCTCTGGTAAAGGGGAGATTTTGTACCAATTAAAGATTTTCCCATGTCTTTGACTCTTCAAACACAGTACAAAACGCCTGTCTGTTAGTCTTTCAGAATAAAAACAGAGGGGCTTATCTCTATATTTTACAAATCTAGATGTACTGGCAAGGTTGTTTGTGGAGTGTTCAAACTACAACAAAAACACACTAATATACCTGGAATACTGGTATGGAGGGTATCTTGTAGAAGATAAGTGGTGCCATGAGACCATAGCACTGGACCACAGCCTGCAAGGCCAGGTTTGATTCGTTCAACCACCCAGCCATTTCTATAGCAACTAGCATCTTCTCACACTCCCGCAGTCTTGAAATCTGTAAAAATATATTTATTATAATAAAATTTTAAAAAAGTAGCAATATTGTAAATGGTATGCTCCCATACTCACTAATATACAAAAAAAGGATAACCTTTCAGCCAATGAAACTTTCTCACACTCTGGTTGTAAGTGATTAGTAGTAGATTTTTCTTACTTTTTCTATTACCTTCAGCATAAATAAATATATGGCATGAAAAGGCATATTTTGCATACACTTGTACTGATATAGGGGTAATAAATAAATATCTTTAAGGTAAAAAGAGGAAATAACTTGTTAACAATTGTTGTTGTTTTTGTAACCATCTCAAAGAGGTCCCTTTCTTTTAAATAAATAGCCAGCTTACCTGTCCTACCATCAAAATTACTTTACATAGCTGTCCTATAAACAGAAGTCCCATCTTCTGGATGAGAGACTTCACTTACCTGTCCCTTGTATAGAGGTCCCTTGTCACAGAGGTTGTCACAGAAGAGTTTGCCCTCCCTGACATTGATGTCCACACTGATAAAGATACTGGACAGGAACAGCCGTAGGATCACTGGCGATGACAGGCACACAATCTTCTGGTTCAACCTTGTTCAACACAGAATTAGTCGATGACATTGATACTATTTAAAATTGTTGTCTCATTAATAAGATTGTTTGCTAACGAGAATACACAATAAGCTTTACACAGTAATTATGTAGATACTATGACAAAAAATAAGAAAACTCCATATATATGTCCGAGTTTCTTATGTACTTTGATACTTTATCAAGTAAATATACTAAAATTTCTAATACCTCATGAGTTTCAGTTTGAAGTCATTCTCATTGGACGTAGTATAGGTGACTCCCTCTGGTGGAAGCTCAGAGGCTATGAAGTGCTCCCATAATACCTTGCAAGCCTGGCGGGTGATGTCATAGCAACCAATCTGGTATGAGATCTGCAATTGCAAAAAAACAACAACAAAAAACAGTAAATAATTGCTTTTTTGTTTTGTTTTTATATGCAAGAAGTATGACACAGACTATAATCAATTTAATGACATCTAGTTATCTTTATTTCTATTTATGAGACATTGCTCTCACCATGTGGGTTTAAGTCTCATTTCAGGGCAAAGGGCGAAACATGGGAAGTTCTTCCAGCAGTCCTGCAATGCACCAGTGATACTACCCAGACAATTATCTGGTATCTTCTTCCATAACAACAGCTGGATATTACTATAATGACCAGAACTGTTCAATAAAATGTATTTCAAAACAAAATGCACCGGTGCTGAGAAGATTTAAAGCATATCTTATTGGAAATTGTTTCTTTTATGCTCTTCAAGCAGGATTATGTTTAAAAAAAGGTAACATAAAACAACCTTTAAAGGTGAAGCTCTTCAAGCAGATATTTAGGTGGGAGGTCAATAAATGACACATATATTTAACAATTAATTTCTGGAAATTACCATTAGGGTGGGGTATGTCTTATGTTAATGAGGCCAATGGTGTTTGCAGTCAGTAAGATGAAAAACCAATCAATGGTTATAGGTTGGCATGCTAAAACATTAAGTTTCCATTATCTTCCAACTGAAGAAGTTTGAGTTTAATTTACACATTTTAAAATGACCAAGTAGTTTGTGTACCTGAGAGAGGAATGCCCATGTTGTAAGAACAGGGAGGGGATGTATGGCCAGAATAGGTCTGGTACTCTCCCCCACACTGTCTCCAATCAGCTTCCCTTCTGCTGTGTAGGCTGCAACTGCAAACACATATCTCTCATTGGACTTAAGGCCTGACACCCGCAACTCTTGGTGGTGGCAAGGTACCTAGAGGAAAGGAAAAAAGTTTTCTTTTTGTAACTGTAATCACTTAAAAATGCATTGCACATGTAACTAAACTGCTATAAGATTTTATTGCTTAATTTTAAATAATTTCTTTGTCTACTTGGTACCTTTAATTTTTACACATGAAATAAACAATATTACACAATTTTTTATATGAGCAATCAATCATTCATCACAAAAAGCAAGGTTTTAACATATGCAATTCAATATTGAAAAAGTAGTTTGCATACAATTATGTAACATATAGAGTACCTGCTCTCCAGTGCCAGGGAAAAAGTAGTCATTGAGTCTAGCCTTAACATTGCTGCCAGTACCATTCCTGGCAAATATTCTGTACCATGCCACCTACAGCGTGAGATAGAAAGATGCATAAAAATGCCTGAATGTTGAAAAATCCTCACTTTCCATAATAAGAAGTTTTCTCACCATCTGTGAGGTCAACATTTGCAAACTATTTTAAACACTATAAATATCTGCATATGTCATCGTGTTGTAAAATCTAATCATAATTTTGAAATAATAACATTTAATTAGTAATCACAACATTTATTAAATTATTATAATTACACAAGTTAGAACAAAAATACTGAGACAAATTTCTTTAGATCATATATAACCAAAACACAATCTAATATTTATTATGCTATGACACACTGCCTTGTTTTCTGTATCACTGTTCCAAACATGATCGGATGCTATGCAATCAAATTTATAGTGCAACCTTTATTATATTTTCAGTATATATGATGTAGTGACATTCTCAGTTGAGCCCATTACCTTTTCTCCTGTGCTAGGTTTCCATGGTGCTGGTGTGAAGACAGCTGAATGGTCTGTACGTGACAGCAGGACAGGTGGAGGTGGGACTTTACTCTCCTTTACCTGGTCATCTGTTATACCTGTATTCTCCAGGTATGTCCGCTTCTCCTCAAGCTGTGACTTCTGTATACATGTGACTGCATTCTGAAATATTTTTTATAAATAGTTCTTAATACTATGTATCTTGCACATAAAGCCATATTATAATTTTTGTTTCCATGTTCATGTTTGCTTGTTATTTTAAGGGTATGTTTTTTAATGACTCTGTTTATATGCTACAAAATATATCTCACTTCATGCAGTTTACAAATTATATATCATTTTACATCGCTAGTATGTGCCTGTTAACGCTGTCACCTATCTACCATATTTAACATTAAAAAACAGTTGACAAAAAAACAAGTTATCAACTGCCCAATCATGTAAGTATATTTTAAGTAACATTCACAATGACCTGACTGACCCCAAAAGCAAAATTTCTCTGTCAAAAGGAAGGTATATAACAAATTTTATTAGAATATCTCAGGATTAACATTAGATATTCCCCAAAAATCTATTATAAGTAACCGTGAAAATTATTAAATTGACTCTATAAGCACAACAGGACATACCTCGAGCAGTTTCTTCTGTTCCTTGGTGCCAAAGGACTCTGGAGACAACAGATAGGCCTTCTGCATGTAGAGCAGAGCTTTGGATAGGTTGTTCTTGTTGGCTCTGCCCAGAAGTTCATCTGTGGTCTCAACATACTGGTCAGCAAGTGCCCGGTCACTACCCTGCATAAGTGGTGATAGATGTGGATTTATCAAATAAGATGTTTTATTTAATTCAAAGCAATTCAGTTAAAATTCTTTTCATCAGAACAGAAGTAACATTAAATTTCTTCAGCTACCTAATGTGAAGGAATATCAGGACATTGTTATGTCAAAAAGAAGACATCCCACTCACAGGAGTTTTTGCATTAGTTGGCAATGGAATCTAACGTTTCTATCAAAATTAGGTTATTAGGGATTAGGGATTAGCCGGCATTTTTGCCGATACTGCGCAGCGACATTTCTATCATTATAGCACAGGGGCACTTATGAGGTGCCCAGGGACTGAACCCGGCCAGTCCATTATACTGACACCGACGAGTCAGGCGTAATGCTGTCCCCTTAGCCCCGAGCGTTAGGAGGGAAGCCACTACTACCAACTTTAAAGTCTTTGGTAAGACCCGGCCGGGGTTCGAACCCATGACCTCCCGATCCGCAAGCCGACGCTCTACCACCTGAGCTATAGCGGCCGGTATTAGGTTATTATTGACTGGTTCATAATGATATATTACATAGTAACAACAAATTATAAATATGATAACAAATCACTCACAAACTGCATGCGTGAGCATGTCCTGCGTTTGAAGGGTTTGGGCAGGTTTGTGCTGGGGTCTGGTCCCATCTGTTCCAGTTTCAGACACACCCTGTGGTACATGAGGAGCAGCTCAAGATGAAGGTCCTTGATCGTGTTCCACACGGCTGTAGCCTGACCTCGGTGGCTCTCCGGCAGCAACTCGTCTCTGTTTACCTGTGTGTCCTCAGTCACCTCATTGTCTTTTGGGATTTCAGGAGTGAAGAGCTCCTGGTTCAGTTCCTGCAGTTTTGGATCAGTAGGCTTAGTTTTTTTTACACAGGGATTATTTTGCCAATTTAAGGCACTTAAAATTTTTATTTCAATAAAATATATGGTCTTTTTATAACAATTAGATTCCAAATGTAACAAGTTTTCAATAATAGAAATTATAATTCAGCTGAAAATAAAAACAAATTAATGCTGCTGCTGCTAATACGAAAAGGAAAAAAAAGCACTTGATGTAAGAATTTTTTAAAGCAAATGTTCAGGATTTCCATTTTAATATTCAATATCAATTATTTAAATCCATTCAATAGTGTTAGAAGCAGTTAGAACTGTACAGTACATGTAAATAAGTGTTATAAGTCAAAGCTGCATATACAATATATAAGATCACATCATGCATATAAAATTCGCATAATACATCTTTAGCCGAGGTAGAAATCATGCAGTATAAATTAAACTGCATCTCATAAGATTAAAGAACCATAATTGATCTTTTATAATTTTCAGATATTCCATTATATAAGTAAACAAAACATGTCATTAAAGACATAAATTCAAGGCTTGAAAAGCATGCACAATGTATTCATTTGATAGACATATTCAACTCAACAGTTACCGTAGTAACTTCAAGAAAACAATGCACAAGTATTTTAAGATTGTTCCTATTTTGAACACTTGAATCAAATACAGCTTTTAACATTAGTGGAAGAAAGGTTATTTAGTATTTGTCATTTGTATTATTTTGAATATTCAAAGACATCTGAAAATAGACAATGGCTAATTGATCTGAAAAAGGACTTTTTTGTAAATCGTGTTAGATTGGCAAGATAGAAACTACATAGATTAACACCTTTTATCAGGTCCTAATTAAACATTTATTTATTTCATTCTTTTTTTTTTACATTTTATTAAATTTTGATAAAACAATTTCTCATTTATAGGGAAAGATTAAAGTAATAAAAAAGGAATCTAATAATCATGTATTTAAATATGAATCAATATGATGACTGCTATAACTATACATGTTCTGGTTTGCATTTAAGATACCTTACAACACTGCATCTTTGAGCTTGTAAGAAATTACAATAAAGTCCTCTTTCACATCTAAATTCTTAGAATATAATAGTTTGCTAAAATGATCATTAAAAATGAAATGGTGTTAAAATATTGTTTAGTCAGACCATACTTTTTTGGCACTTGTTAAAAATGTGCTTCTTTTTCTAAGCATTTTACATTACAAAAGATATTGTTCGTAAGATTACACATCAACTCATTTGCATTCAAGTCAACAACAACAAAAAAGTCTCGACTTACACAAATTGATCATCCTTAGGACAATATTGTAATTTTAGATCAGACAGCTCTCAGCATGAGTTGTGTGATCAGAATCTGCAATATTTGCTGTGCAGTCTCTAGTAGTTTTACTAGTTTAAAATTTTGCAGGTGTTAGCAAATAAACATAGGTTAATTATTGGTCTTTAATTAATGCAAAAGAAAGGTCAAGTCATATTTATTTCTGAAACAAGACAGTGTCAAATAGATGGTGTCTGATGACACAGGTACACGTTTGGATTATTTATGTTATGAAGACCTGTACATGTATTGATTATGATTTAGGTCTGATTGTGCACTGTCATATAAACAAATCTCTTGGAGAAATGTTGCTGATGCATATGTAGTAGAAAAAGTTTCAAATAAATAATTACTCTACATTTCATTCAATATAATATGCTCATAACTTTAAAATATGTTTTATTTGTTATTATTAATGAACATTTACATATCTTTAAAATAACAGCAATATGCTATTGTGTTCCTTATTGCTGTCATTAATTCTTTTTTCGATAACATGCAAAAGAAAACTCACAAAGAACTGCTAAATTTTGCTGAATGTTTACTAGTAAGACCTAGATGTTATCCTTATTTTATGACAATAATCAAAAATAAAATTAAGTTCACTCCCTTAATAGGGGGGCTTTGACAGTAGTCCATATTTTATGATAAGAACTAAAAAAAAGTTAAACATATCTTACTATAGAGACTTCAGCTGTGCTCTTCAATTTAATTTTTATATTTGGTACTTTTTTTTAAATATGACGTGATATTAATATAACAAATAGCAAAACAGATTAAATGCAACTTCATTAAATCTACCATTTACTAAACCAAGTGAACAAACAAGAAGAAAAAACTTATTTCCAAATACCAAAACCACTATTACAGAGGTCATCAACAAACAAAAAACATATACGAATCCCACAAGTAATCAAACAATGACATTACAGTCATGTTGTGATTCAACATGGAAAAACTAGCATCTACTTTCAATCAAACATTAATTGACAAGCCACTTAACACTTAGCTACATGAGTTTAAACAATGATACATATTAGGAAATCCACATGTAAAGGCCAGCACATAAAAGGGACAAATAAGGACAGCCAAAACTCAATCTACCTTTCGCTTAGTAAGGGCATCCTGTAAATAAAGACTCGTATAATGAGGTCTAGTAGTACAACATGTCTTAAGCTGTTCTCGATCATTTTTGGCAATGACGTTTAACTCTTACCCTGCAGGGTAAGAATTGACTAGACTTAGAGATAATTCAAAACTAGAGAAGCACTATTCCCTGATGAGTCTCGGCAAAATTTTGTTGTGTGCATACAGTTTTAGAATTTAGTATAGGCTTAGATCAAATAAAGCATGCTTTAAGGTTTAATTAACCTCACTTGAGATATGACAATTTGAGGCAAGTTTGTTTGTTGGGATTATCATTCCACCAACATTATTTCATTATTAGTGTCCACTTGAAGCAGACATAGTGCTGTCTTAACTGTGTATCGCATGCCATGAACATCAGACATGATACCACACCCAGTCGCATTATTCTGACACCTGACCAACCAGTTGTAGAACTACCCTTATGTTAGCATGGGAGCTATACCACTACCATTTTGAACAATTTTAGTATCTTGTAACCTAGTTTTAAACCCGGGGCCTGCTATACTTGGAGCTGATGCTCTACTGATTGTGCTACCAAATTGGGTATTACCGGTATTTTAGACAAGATATGTCTTAGAGTCTTAGAGTACATTTAGTTAAGAGTTGTTTCCACAGGTGAGGCTAGGGATTGTGAATAAATTGTTATGATCCTTAATAACAAACCTTCTTTTGAGAGGGAACAATGTTACATAATAAAGGTGGTATTCAGCACTTTGAACCCATTTTTTTTCTTAAAAAAAAACAAAATCAGTTGTTGTTACTTGTAAAGATCCTGCAAAAAACTGTTTATTGATGCCCTAGATCTGTGTACACAGTGAAGCATTAATCCATACTTTTCATTGTAAACAGGTATTTTTATCTGAGTTACTCTGCACAGTTAGCTATTCCAAAACTAAGAAAATCATGTGACTACTTACTTTTAATATCACATTAAAAGACCATCCGAGTAATCAACTTTGACAACAATATCTATCATTAGCTGAAATCACCATCATGCTTACTAATAGTTTTGAAATTATGGACAAAGCGCTATATTTCACTATTAATACTGTCTAACAATTGAAGACATGTTAAAAAACAGCCTTTACTTACACTCCAGTAGTTTATGCAACAATTATGCACAAATTTTCCAGAACAGGGCTAAGATATTGTTACGTTTTAGATATAGTCAAACTGTCAGATACCACCTTTAAATTCTCAAATCTGTAAATTCAAACCAGAGGGCATATTGCCATGCTTAAATCTTGTTTCTTCTAATGTAGACCTAGGTTTACTTATACTGATTTTAGCAGCATTGGCTAAAAGACAAAATATCTACATAGCCTAGCCAAAAGTAAAAGCATAAAGATCAATAAAAAGTATTTTAGAATATAAAGAAAAAATAAATGATTTTCAAAAATACTTTTCAACTAAATAAATCAGTGCAGTTAGATATAACAGTATTAAAACAAAAAAGAGTTCAGTATAGTGCAAAGTAATAAAAAATAGGTTAAAATGTTTGAGAGGTAAAAAATAAATGAAATTGTCAGTACAAAGTTCATACATAAATCGTAAACAAATCAACATGCTAGAGGTAGCCAAAATATATATAGAAACAAGATTAAGGAATACCATTTGGGTCATGATGTAGATGTACACTGTTTGGTATATTATGTACTATGACTCTCATCATTACAAATAATATGAGTATGTTTGTAATAAATATCTTGAATTTTTGATATTATCAAAAAAATTTCAAGGATAACAGACAGATCTTAAACTATAGGTCATTTCTGTTCACATAAATCTTTTCATCCCATCAGTACAGATGTAAAACAGTTGACCAAATAGCTTTTGGTTTGTGATACTGTTTACGAGCACTTGATTTAGATATAAACAGAACTTCACACTATCAAAAGATGGGGAAATTATAATAAGAAAAAATGTCCAATTAAAGTTGTTTATTGATTTTTAATCTCATAAATTCTATCAATGAACCCAAATGGTGTGTAAGCCTTTGCAGATATGTAGATATAAACATAGTTAAAGTGCAGGGGCAGTAGCACACTTCTTGCATAACTTACCACCTTGTCAGAGTTATTCCCCCTACTTTTGATGGAGGAGCCCTCAGAGGGGACTGGGGATAGTCTACCCTGAGGGTCCTGAAACTGGGGCAAGAAAGGGTCAAGGGCCCCTTGCAGTTCAGGGGGAAGTTTGTCTGAGGGTAAAATATTCTGGAAGCAAAAGGCACGGCTAATCTGTTACCAGATGATATGAAAATGATTGTAAAAATGTGAAGTTTAGTCAATGATTTCTGAATGATTGTGGAAAAGCAGACATTTTATCTGTTTTAAGTTGTTTCTTCACCTTTGTAATTATTAAATATCCATTAATATATAGATGGAATGTTAAAGCTTATTTTGTGAAAGGTGACTATTGCCTGTTAGAGAGAAACTCGTCCGAGCGTAACAATTACTGAAGTGAATCGCAATGCTTCATTGTATCAGTCAATTCTTTAATTCCAAAGATAGCAATTGAACTTCAGATCAATGCTCTTTGTTCAGATGAAGAGTTATGATTAAAGTTACAGATCGCAAAAGAAATGAACCTGACAATTTTAAAAAAAAAATTTGTATGTTGTATTTCAAATCTTTGTGAATATATATTTAGTTTAAGTTAACTCTTATTAATGATGCTCATTTAATGTCTATGTAAAGCATTGTTGCTGTTTTTTTTATAAAAATATTATGCTTCACTATTTAAGCAAGTGAAGGTCAACATCTGAAGTACAACATTCTACCAATGATATAAATGCCTCACAGAGAGGAAAGATAAAAGGTAAGTAGGTAAACTATTATATATGAAAAATAAAGAAAAAAGTGAACAGTGAAATAAGGCAGTCTTACATATAATTCTTCCATGAATAAAATGTGACATATCCTAAATGTGATTTAGAAAGTCTTTTGAGGGAGAGATACTGACAATACAATGGACAGTGAAGATGTGAACTGTGTTGCAAGTCTATAAAAGAATTCACTTAAACTTGTACATATAAAAACACAGTTTGAGAAACAAAGAAGAAGCTCTGTTTACTCCAAAGATTGACAAAAAACAAACATTTAAAACAACAAATAACAAACCATCAAAGAAATATCCATTATCTTTATTATTGTATAACTATTTGAAAGATGCTTCTTATCTCAAATGATTTTAAACAAACATGTATTTCTAAAAGTCTTGTAACATAAGGAACAATTTAAAAATTTAAAATCCAAGATTTGTTTTAAATTACTTTTGTATGATAGATTATAACAAATTAACAAAATTATAACATTCACTGGCATGCATTCAAAAAGGTTTCACAATTTCTTTTTTTTAAACAAGCTTGGTTTTGTTTTTAAGTATTTTTCTAGTTCTTAGCTAACGTTCACCTCATGAATGCATGTCAGCATAGAGCAAAAACATAAGTCTACTGAAATACTTACAGATAACTATACTGGACCAAAATCAAAAAAATAATTGTTGTATACTTAGTACCGTTGCGTATTTATTACCCTGCATTTTGTTTTCATTTACTTTATCCAATCTGAATAATTTCAGATCTTGTCAAAATATATTAAAGAACCCTTTACATGTGCTTGTGTAGCATTTATGGGTCTGTATCAAAACTGACATTGACAAAACAGTTCATTGTAACATAACTAAAACTCTTAACAATGCAACAACTATATCTACTCAAGTTTGAATGTAAGCTCTTACCTTTGCCCAGGATATATCTGCGATGGATTTTCCATCTGAGAGAGCCACAGCCTGTCTGGCAAATGACACATTCTGTAGCCCGAGTTCCAGGATCTCTCGAGCCTGCAGCAGTTGGTTGCGAGGGTTGACGTTCACGAGAGAGGAGGACAACATGGATGTCCGACTGATGTGCTGGTTTGTATCTCCCTGGTTAGCTATATCTGACATCGAGGAGTCTTTCAGTGGAGATTTGCCATCTGGATGGGATAAGTTGGGTAGAGTAATCAGAGCTAGCAATCACAGTCAGTTACACAGCGTAAAAAATAAATGGCAAGGATATAGGTTTTAAAGGTCAACATTCAATTAAAAGCAAATTTTTAATCTGGATATATACAGTATACTGGAACTCACAAAATGCCAACAGTTAAAAGACAAGGGAAAATACAACATTTTTTGTGAGTTATTTTCTAAGAAGTGTTTAAATGCATTCCAAATAAGACCACTCAAATACTTATGAATAGACTTAATCTAAAGGTAAAGTGTAAATTACATAAGCCCTTCAAATAATGAATGGTTTTTGTAAAGTTTGATGTTAGTGATCTTGATTTTTCAAAACAAAAGCTCTGTTAATGAGTCTATCTGACAGCAAAGAAGTTTTATTAGACATGATTAATTGTACAAGTTTCATTTGATATAGATATTGCGTAACAGTAACTTAAAGCACAGGACAGGATGAAAAGTCAATAGATAAAAGTTGTGGAGTTTAATGTTTTGAGATAAATGTAATGCACAAAATGGCTGATTGGTATATTATAAAATCCCCACAAAATTATCTACTTTCTTCTAAAAGCTGTAAGATGTTTTAAATGTATAAGTTAAATAAACAACTTTTAATATAAAAGTCTAATAAAATATCTATGACTGGAAGAGCAAAAAAATGAATTTACAACCGAAGATAACACAGATAATCTATTTACTGAAAAATAATTCACACATGTAGAACATGTGAATAAAAGGAGAAAATTAGAAAAAAGGACATTTTCAGTCATTTCAAACTAAAAGTTGAAAGTTAAAAATTAAAATATGTTAATTATTTAAAGTATGAATAGTACATATTATACAACTATAAAACTCATATTATATATGTACATGATATAAACTACATAATTTACAAGCTATGTAAATTATGTAAAATAAGATGGTGCCCAGGTATACCTCTCCCTACACTTGTAGACTGGGGTGACACAGTAAACATTTCTTTCCCAGGAGAGGGGGTTCTCAGACGTAGGTCCAGCACAAACTTTTTCTTTTTACCTTCAGGCACGGGAAGCAGGTTCAAAGGTCAAACACACAGTTAAGTAGAGGTTAAAAGAAAGGCCAAAAGGTTAAAATACTCTGAGGTTAGGCAGATATTTCAAAAGCTGGTGCTGTCAATCTATTTGGATATATGTTTCACAAGTATTTTGATTTCAGCTCATGCAATTAAAGAAACTACATTATTTACAGAAATAAATTGACAGTATTTTACATTAAAAAGGGCAGCAAATATGACAAATTATTTAATGCTTACATAAAGCATATTGACTTTTTGCATTTTTTTTGTTACACATTTACACAATTATTGTTGTTATAAAGAACAAACAATGAAATAGATTGACAGCATGTGTTTTTACATGCAAATTGTTAATGTATGAGCTAACAAACCTCTCATTTACTATGAAGTTACCAAATAAATGATCTTCAAAGAAATCTCCATTCAAACATAGAAGGTTTAGACTTTTTTTATTCTTTCAAACTTCTGAAAGTCAATTATATAATTGTCAGCTCATGCATTATCAAAAAGAGGAATACATGCACATATATATATGTGTGTGTAAACATTCAATATGTATGCATAGTATTTAAATAAATACATTTACATATAGAAACTATGTGTACAATTAGAATAACCAGAGTAGTTAATATGCACATGCAATGTCTTTGAAAAAACACATACAAACTTAAAGGGATATGTGTGTCATTATTAAAAAAGATATGTTACAGTAAAAACATGCACTTTTTTTTCAAATGTTAAATTTCTTAAATTAAAAGTTGTATATGATTGATCATCAAAAGCTTTTTCAACTTTTGAATATTTCACAAGGTTAAGTCCCTTTAATATTGATGTGTTGAGCATACAGACTGTTTTAAAATAGGATATTGCAGTGTAAAGGGCAATGCAATATAAAGTCTATGGTGCATTTTAAGTTAGTAAAGATTTATTTTATAAACCACACATTTGTAATAAACACATTCAAGAAAGCATGCAAGTTAAAAAATAGTCTTAATGAGAATAATGAAGGCATGATACATACATTAAAAAAATCACACAAAAAATGATACAGTAAATGTTTATTAAAAAATTACTCATTCATGCTTTTCAATATACATGAATTGTTTTTAAATTTCATATATGAGGTATTAAATCAAGAGCTTTAATTGGACTTGACATACAACCACAAAGATGCAATAACCTTAAATATGACCTTGACATTAATGTTTGCACTTGTTAATGTTACTCACACCTTCAAGTGCATGTCTGTCAGATGGTAACGTTTGACTTAGGTACTTCTATTATTATTCAAATTGTGGCATAGATAAACATGATATAGATGTACATACAGATGCACAGACAGACAATTCGTCTGATAAATGGTATTTCAAGAAATAATTAATAATAAGGACAATAAAATCAATGATATTATGATGCTATGATGAAGATAATCATATTATCCATGCAGACAATGATTATAAGAAGGATATTAACAAAAAGTGTTTTCAAAAAGCTTTTGTGTTAATATTTTGATCAAATAAAGGTTTCTGTTTAGATACACCATGCAGTACAGAGGAGGGTAGAGTGATGTGCCAACTTGTCTGCCTACCTTCCATTTGGTCGAGATGTGCACTACTCTCCAGCACCAGCCCCAGACGTAGCACTACCTCTGCTGTGAGGGCTGGGTCCACACTGCTGATACCACACCAACACAGCAGCTGATGAACCACATCAAGGATGTACACCCACTGTGATATGATAAATAAAAATCTTGACTTATCATTCCCATACATGTGAACTCTCCCACTTCAAAATGATTTGCAAATTAAGGGTGTTTTATACATTTTCAGAAATCTCCTTACTTGGGAACAGATAACTTTCTTCTTTGTTTACATGAAAATATCCTTTTGGCCTCAGAAAGTTCAAATGTATGCATCCCAATAAATGACAAAATGTTATTATCATCAGATATTGGCAGAATTATAGTATTAATAAATTATTAAATATTAAAATATATACATACATATATATATATATAGAACAAAAAAAAATTAAAAAAAACCCCACATCAAACCAAAAATATATATATGTATTCCTTAATTTATTAGTCAAATGAAGTATTGAAGCACTACAAGACGAAAGATTAAATAAACAATAAAAAAGTCACAACAAACATAAGTTCTATAGTTATACCTTTGTTGGGTTCTCCATCTTGCTGAGGTACTTGGGGTTGTCCACAGATCCAGTTTGGTACTTCTGGAACACTGCCTTGCACTTGTTCCACAGAAAGAGAGCAGCATCCACAATTATGTCAACCTCTATGGTAGCTGGCTACAAAAGAAATCCAGTTAAAATAATAGCTTGTAAAGTAAATTTAGATTGTCTTATCAATGTAATATTTAAAAAAGATCTAAAAATTTCCAGATAATCTTGTTGCTGCCAGTTATTATCCTTATTATTATTATTCACATCCTTAGTAGTATTAGTAGTAGTAATATCATAATTATTATTATTATTATTATTACTATTATTATTATCTGATAGTATTACTATTATTATCATTTGATTGTTTTATTATTATTATTACTAATCATATTATTTCATGGGTTAATATTATTAAATAAAAAACAAACAAATATAACCTGGTGCAGAATGATGCCATAGCATACTTGTCAATAGATTGTTCCAACATCAAGAAGATGTGAACATGTGAATTGATTTGTTCTTCCTTTTTGTGAAAAATAATTGAATGTTAACTATTTTGACAAATTAGAGACCTATACATTTTCATATAAAAATACAGCTGACATTTTGGTGTAATTTTGATAATTTGTCTTTATGAAAAAAAAGTGCATGAAAAAAAAGTGGGCACATGCCAACAGATCCTGAAAAAAGCTATCACAGTATTTACATCTCATAATAAAGCTATGTACAGGTGCTATGACAACTTACTGTGAAGGAACCAGTCACTACAGACATGAGGGTATCTGCCAGCACTATCAGTTCATCATTCATGTACATAGACCGAGTGGATGCAGCTGTAAAACAACCAAAGCAGTTCACTTTTCTGGGAGTAAAACATTAAAAGGAAAGAAAGTCTAATAACTTTCAGCCACCACAAGCAGAATGAGATTATTTGCCCAAGAAAAAAGGAAGGTGTTTTGCAAGAAATTGTTTGTTTTGGGGTTAACAATCCCACCAACAGCAACAAATTGCAAATCTTCCTCCATTAAAAGAATTCTGAAGCCGGATGTATGCAAGCTACTTAAATTGCATATTTGATTAGTGTAACTTAAAATTACACATATTTGAAGAGGTTTTCCAGCTTACTTGCGGTGCTCCGTCGGTTCTACCCAGATATATATCTGGGGTCTTACTCCTCCTTTCAGTAGCTGGATATTGCCAGTATTATTATAATTGTGAAGTTGTGATGTAATAAACTACAAACAAACAAAAAGCCATACATTTTAAAAAGTTTAATCATTCTATTCCAGCAAATAATTTAAACTGCATTGTAGAAAGTCAAACTAACAGGAGAAAAATGCCATGTATCTTGATCATTAGGAAATCCCTTAAAGAATTTGTCCCTTATAATACAGAAATGTATAAAATAAATCATGTAGCTGTTGTAATTGGGTCATGGGATCTACATTACAATGAAAGATGTTGAGATTTCATAGTGCTTAAAATATATATGTGGTATTAAACAGGCCTACTAACCGACAACAGATGGCGCCATGTCATGATCCACCTGGTCCTCTTCCACAATGGAGGTGGTGGCTCGCTTCGTCTTGCGGCTGCTCAGGACCCGCTCCATCGCCGCCAGGATTTGCAGACATTTCTCGTCCCACAGGTACCGCTCATCATTCAGCAACTACAGTAGGATGGGAAATACAGATGAACAATATCACAACAATGGATGTGAAGATATTGTTTTCAAAATAAAAAATTAATAAAAAGATATATGATAGAAATAATGGAGTGGTCATCTAGCATTATGTGTTACTCTTTACTGGAATAAATTTTGGAAATGATACTTTTTTTTTAATATACACACAAAAAGGAATGTGAAAACACAATTTACCCTCAAAAAAGTCAGCACTGTATCATTGAGGGCCTCAAAGACCTCCCACTGTTCAAAGCAGAAGGCAAACTTGACCAGCTTCACAGCTCCTTCTACAGTAGCACCATCCTCCCCTGTAACACAATTAACAAAGGTTTTCTGTATAACTTATACCAAAATATGGTCATTTTTTCCTTACATATGAATTAAATTCATAATAGTGGACTGTGGGGGATTTTTGAATGAGCTTACTTATAACTTCTCATAACTTGATGAGAAAGTTTGTCATTTACAGTATAACAAACAGCATTAAACTATATCACAGAATATCATACAAACTACAAAAAATTACATCTACACAAAATTAACAAAATGCAGTGAACTATACAAAACTATACGTACATCATAGTACACTAAAATACATAAAAAAAATAACACACAACATACTACACTTATCATAGCACAACAAACTACACTAAACAACACTAAACTGTTTCACAATACTACAAAGAACACTAAACTACACCATGGTATATCAAACTACCCTTAACTACATCATACTAACAAAGTACACCAACCTTTAGCTGCCATCTCAATAAGAGTTTTCCCTGGTACCACCCCAGCCAGGGCTGGCATGCCCTGTGGACTGGCCACTTTGCCAGTACTGCCCCGATGACCACCTCCTCCTAGGTAAAAAAACAACAACAAAAGATTGAAGATGGACTAAACATGGCTTCTATCTTCACTGCACGGACAGAGGTTTCTAATGGAATAAGTTCATTGTCCACTAGCTTTTGGTAAGAATGTTAACAAAAAAACTACACACACACAAGTTTAACTTCTTTAACTATCTTTGATATCTTCCAATATGTGTCTTTAGCAAAAGTTTTTTTTGATGTTCAACATATTATTTATAATGTTAAATGATACCACATACTACAAAAGTATGCAAATGTACAAAAGGCTAAAAAATATAAATGAAATAAAATGACAATAACAAGAAACTTTAATTAATATATTTTCAGCAAATCAAGATTTTCACACTTATATATAAAGGTATTCCTATATATATTATCTTGCCATAGCCTTTGGTAATTCTTTTTGTTCTGAAAAAAAAAATCACCAATAGCAAACCAGGCCATTCAGAAACACCATACCAGCCAATATCTCCTGTGCAGCCATGAACAGCTCTGCATACACATCAAGAATCTCCACGTCAGAGTCGGGTGCGGGTGGAGATGTAATGAGGATGCGGCGGTTGGTGTCATTGAGACTTTCCAGGATGCACAACAGCTGGGTAGCACTGCCCTCGAACATATCATGGAGCAGTTTCTCACTGGGGGTCCGCGGCCATTGTAACTGGATGCAGGACGTACAGAGTGAAATTACTATAGGTAAAACATAGGTTTAGACCTAAATAGGGGAACAAATAAAAATAAATGCAAAGGGGTTTTTTTAATGAATAAATCATTGGTCATTGTAACTGGTAGTAGGAAGCAGTTTGGACTAGAGCTAGATGATACATAAAATACAATGGCATAGAATGATACTTACATCTTTAAGTCATTACAAATAGTAATAGCGAGGTAAAATGTAAGTAGAATATAAGAAGGCAGATATGGACTGCAACTTAAAATGATATACTATTGCAAATGGAAGAATATAAATTGATTTGTTCACACTGGTGCTGGGGTAAATGACCATGGCTACTCAACATTTTTTAACAGCAATAAATTCTTACATTTTGAGCATCCTTCAGGTTAGCTCTGGTTTTGGGGCGGAGGAGTCCCTTTGGTCGCCTCCTTGTTTCATACACAGACCTCCTGAATACCATGATAGCCATCTGGATAAGAAGGAAAAAAGAATGTTCAGTAATCATATTGAAAAAACATCTAAAAGCAAAGATTTTATGCTGGCATGCATCTTCTTACAGTATGTATTATACATTGAGACAAAAGTTACAACACAGTCACTAACATTCGATAACAGAAACTATTTCATTAGACATAAAATACTTTCTATATGATTGCATTCTTACTAAAATTAGGTCTAAAATAAATGCTTATAAGTGCTACCAGATGCTGGAACAATACACTAAGTTCAAAGTCAACTCCCACTTATTTACACCCCTATGATAAGAATCTAAAAATCCTGAGTATGCCAATCTTTTCCAAATTAGTGCAGTAACTTCTGTCTTGGATGCTGAGATGATATGAATAAGCTTTGTCATAAAAAACCTGATAGAAGGCAGTGAGGCCCCATGTAGGGTATCGTTAATCTCTTAGCCTAATAGTAATGCAGTCATAGAACACTTGTAACAGTTCACTCCCGTCTTTGATAATTTCCTTTAGTCACTGAGTGATATTCTTAGCATTGCTCATTCATAAATCTGCAGTTTGTGATATAAAAGTTTTGACAATATTAATTTTAACATTTGAAGCATCCCTGTACACAACTGAGGCATCTAGTTTCCTACATAATACATATTTGTTTCTGTACACGCACTTCTTTTTCATATGCATTTACTGACATTGGGTAGTCAAGGTCATGCAGGATCAATTTTTCATGCTTCTGAAATAGAACTTTCTCATAACTCTGGACAGTGTCGCAAGCGACAATGCCCAACAAAACTAGATTTACTGTGTCTATAACGTTTATGCACAGAATACATGAAACTTCTTGGACAAAAGCAAGGATGAATAACCATGATATTTCAATACAACCACACTGAAAAACTGTTGATTTTTTTTCATAAATAGCATTATCTTTCCTCGATACAAAAAAAAAGCACTTTAGCTATTATTTTTAATATGGTTGGTACAGCCCACTCCCTTGTTGAACCAGAACTCAGACATTAACTACCAGGAGCAAAGCATGGGAAATATTCTAACACAAGGACTTACATCTCAAGACAGGTATTGGATTCAAACAAAGGACTGTCCAATCCCAAGTATACTGTTTAACAAATTAGGCCCTGGAAGCTACTCAAAAACTTGAAATGTTTTTTGTTTACTTTTTTAGTGTATACAGCCAATGCAATCATGTTCAGCACAGCTTTTATAAGTAGGGGACCTTGAACCCACACAGAGCAATCCCAGGAGTTACAAGACAGAATTTTGTCTTATAAACTAGGGGAGGGAAATCTTACAGACTACTAAGTTAAGCATCTCAATGCTTTGCATACAGTATTACCTTGATTGTGGCTTGTCTGAAGGCACCTTCCCTTTCTGGGGTGTCTTGTGAACTGCTCATTGACTCTAGTTGACTTAATTCATTGATCTTGGACAAGCCACGACGGGCAAAACTCTGTATAAAAAAAAAATGTTAAAGTAGTAATAGAAAATGTAGAACTTGTATAGGTTCAAATAAGGTATAGGAAATCTATGCATCAATTCTTGATAAAAAGAGTAAATCTGTGTAGTTATATACCATCAAATTTTCAACATAGCATAATATGACATATAGAACTCACCATAATTACCACTTTATAACTATTTCATTGAGAACTCACAGATAGGTTTCGGAGAAGAAAATACATTTGGAGAAGATAGATAAACAAATTCATCTTTACATAGGGCTCTGTTCTGCAAAATCAAAAGTTTAAAACATACAATAAAACACAATCAGCTTTTAAAATACAGATATATGGATTCTTTGAAAACAGTATCCACAAATAACATATCTAACACACATCAAATCAACAACTGGTACTTACCTCTGCATGTTCTGAAGCCTTGCAGTCAAAGTAGCACTGGCAGACAGCTGTGTAGAGGGTGGCTCTCCAGGACAGGTACTTGACAGTCAGGAGAGGCACGGACGTCTCCATACACATACACGCCCACAGCAGGTACTCTAGGACCTTGGCAGAGTGACCCAGCGACATCAAGTATCGCGAGATGCTGTAGATGTGCACTGTACCTGTATGCACAGAATTAAGATAGCCTATATTACAAGTTCTATTGTTTATTGGGTTTATCATCCCACCAACAGTATTTCAGTTATCTGGAGACAGTGTCGACTTGAAGAAGTTATAGTGCTGCCTTCACTGTGTATAGCATGCCGTGAACACCTGGCATGATATAAGACCCAATCACATTATCCCGACACCAGGCCAACCAGTCATGGAACTACCCTTATATTTGCTAAAGCATTTACAAGGGAGCTATACCACTACTATTTTGCAATCACTTTGGCATGTCTCTCTCAGGATCAAACACGGGGCCTCCCATGTCAGGAGCCGACACTCTACTGATTGCGCTACCAGGTCTGGTGTTACAAGTAAGTAGGAAGAAGTGAGTTTTATCAGTAAAAAGTAAAAAAATAATATATGTACGTAAACAGTGTCTTTTAAAAGGAAAATTGTAAGTAAAAGCTATGTGGGTTGGATTTTTTTCAAATTTAATTTCAAATGATAAACAAACAAAAATCTTGATTGTCCTTTAAAATAAATAACATATCTGTATGACCAAGCTAAATTATAAATTCAGTTGACTTCTATTTTTTTCATAAAAAATATTTAAATTTAAACAATACTGTTTGTTAATACAGCTTACTCCTAAATTGACATGCATATAATGTAGCTTTCCTCTGATCATTTCTAAACATAGCTCTTGATGCAGCTGTCATTCAGCTACAACATAAATAAAAACAAAAAGAAAGAAAATACTGTTACAGTAACAGGCAGGGTTTTGAAATTCAGACCTTTTCATTACCACTTAAGCATGTTTCTACTACAAGGCAACACAAAAGAGGAACTAATACTAGTATAACTTCAAGTTTAAATATAAACATTGATGAATGAAAATAATTACCATTGAAGATGAGCCAACAGAGGCGTTCACTTGGGAGAATCACCTGCATGACAAGCCTCAGGAAGGACAGGATTTGCACACAACTGTTCACGTTCTCAACATTCTGAAGTTTTGTGTCAGCCGATCGCACAACTTGATACATACTGATACTTTTGCCCATCAGTGCTCGGAACTAAAAACAGTTTATTAGTTTATTTACTAATTGGATTATTTTTTACTATTACTTTTATTAATTTTTGTATATTACTATAATTAGGTACATGAGCTAGATATGATAATAGACATGTGTATCAATATCAAGAGTTGCACTGAAATATGATAATAAAGTCATAAATGTAATGTATTTGCTATACAATTTTTAATTTTGAAGCAGCTTACATATTAAAAAAATAACATTTACTTATGGTAACAAATACATATGGTTAGGATTATAACATTTCATAAGGGATTCAAGAAACAAATTATTATTAGAAAAAAATAGTTAGAACAGGAAACTGAACCACTTACTGTCAGTGCTGACGAGTCCCCATTGAAACCATTGGGGAAGAAGACAGATTTGAATGTCTCCACATCTGTGATGTCTGTGACAGTAATGTCTCCAAAATACATGAGATACCGGTCATAACACTGCCACAAGGCTAGGCTGTACTCCTGTTACAGCAAATAAAGAAGCAATTTCTATAGAATGTGGAATCAAATGGATTTTATGTTGTCAAATAGCAATTTATATTTTCTCACTTACGGCTTAAATTATTTCTTTTTTTGATGATTTTATGGATGATTTTAAAATATATACAAAATATATGTATAAAGTGGGAAAAATACCATTTAAAAAAAACAGAGAAGAATATGAAGAGTATGTCTATGAATTTGATTACAAGTAAAAAAAAAAAAGATAAAAGTGTATGCTGCTTGCTTTGAAAACAAGAAAATAAGAACAGAAAATAACTAAGAAAATTAAAAGATAAAAAAAACACACTCACCTGCACACTCATCAGAAAGTCACCAACTTCAAGAAGTTTCTCTTGGTAGAATGATTTGGGCAGTCTGGGTTCATACTTATTCCAGATGTCAAACAAGGTGTCTGCACTATAAAACAAAAGATATGCGTTTGTAATGATACAGCTTGTAGAGACATACACATGATCAATTAAAATTCAGAAAACAGGCCAGGCATTGTCCTGACAACCTATTAGTCTAAAAGTGCTGTGTGGACATCCCTTGGTAGAAGAGGAATCCAGTTATGGTCAAACTACTGGCAAAACACAGCATTTATATTTTATCTAGTTGAATATCTAATTTTTATTTTCGAAATACATTGCAGTGACAACATTGTCCAGGTATTCTGGTAGATGAAGACACCAGACAAATGTCTGGGAAGAACCATCTGTGCATTATCTGGTGTGATTATACCATTAGAGGACAGACAGGTATAAGCTGAAGGTATTGAGGGATTGGTGCACTGATGATACTAATGCTGTTCAAGTTAAAGTACAAAAAGGCATGTTATAATGTTCAGCTTGGCATTGGTTATAAGTGAATCTGGAAGTGTTTTCCTATCATGGCTGGTATAAAGAATTTGTTATTTGATTGTAGCTAATTTCTTTGGTTGAATCCGATTACATCAGATGTTGGGATAATCATCAGGTTGTAATTGGTCTCACAAAAAATGCCAGTCACTAATTTCTCCTGTAAGCTTTAATAATAATGGTTTCCATTGTTGCAGGTCCTCAAATATATTGATGAAACTATTCTTCAATGCCATTGTCACTTCACACTACTCTTGCTTTCCACATTTGGAGTCCTTCTATTCCATCAATAACTTTTATGGAGACAGGGATCCCAAATCGGTCATGTAAAAATTCAACATTATTTAACAACCATTAACTTTTAACAATTTTAACAGGTAACTTGCAAAATATTGTATTAGATGTTAAAAACATGACACCAGTGAAATATAGTCCTTTAAATAAGACCTAGCAAATAACATATTTTTCTTGTAACATTTATATTTTCTTTATTGTTCATTTTCATGCCAGAAAAGCTAGGCTATATTGCTCCATCTTCACTACTATGTAGCCCTTAGCACACTAATTCAGTGCACTGTTTAAGCAGGAATATTTCAGTTATATAATGACTTGTAAATAAAACATTTTACTATCAAGAAAATGAAACTATAAAGTCAAACAGGTTTTGGTAGTCTAATTATTCCATTTTATTGACAGACTGAAGTCAGACACATTTTACAATTATAATGCATTTAACAACCTTCATAATTTGTAGAGGTGTTTCAAATATTCTGACATAAACAATAAAGCTACTGATTTCTTCTTTATCTGGCTAAAATAGGTAAAGACTGGAAGTCTTTTTGCCTCTTTTTAATATGAAGTTGGTTTTTGGTCAGCTGTGGGGAGCCATAAGATTTGCATATCCGATAAAAAGTAAAAACCACCATATACAATGATGAAAAACAAATGTGATATGTAATGGATTATTTCTAGAAAAAGGTAACAGTTTGATTACTCGATAATACACTATATTAGAACCATTTCAGGGAAAGGTGTCCAAACTTTATATCTTATCCCATAATATTCTGGTGCTGAGTGCCTTTATTTGGTACACACTAAGAATAGGAACAACTGACACAATAATTATCAAAAAGGGCTCAGCGACTATTCAACCCCTCGACTATTCGACCCCACGACTATTCAACCCCTACCTGTAAAAAGGTGCGACTATTCAACCCCTGGCGACAATTCAACCCCACGACTATTCGACCCCCCCCCCCCCCCCCCAGTAAAATGTTAGCGTTATAGTATTTTATCTTTGCATTTTATTGTTTGTAAAGTATGGTAAATTCTGTGTCATGATATTAGTATCGTTATTGAGTGTATCTATGATATAATAGTAACTTGTGGCTTAAGATTGTAATGGCTAGGGTGTTGTTAAAGTGGAAAATAGATTGATATTTTTAACATTATTTTAAATTAATTATAACTTGTATTAGATTTGTATAGGTTCAATTTTTGTTTGGTAAATAATATGATATATACTCATAATAAAGAGAACATTATTTACACAGCATTAGTTGGGATTAAATAAACAACAACAAAGGTATAGACGGTATTAGGTATATACTCAGTCTTTCTTGTTTTTGTTTTTTGTTTTTTTCTTCTTTTTTTTCTCTCTTTTTAGGTATTTTTCCATATGCATTTGAATAATATATTTATTAATAATTTAAACAAGTAAGTAGCAACAAACGTTTAAGAACAGTACGAAATGTAACTTTCATTAATAAAATTGTAATCATGGGATGATGTTGCGTTTCTACTATGGAGCCCCGTTACGCCACAGTTTATGATAAATAAGCATTTTGTAACGGAAATGAATCCAGTAGCCAATCCAGTGCCGAACTATTGCCCGTACCCTGGTCAATATGTTCAATCACCGCCAGCACTCTACCAGTTCGCAGGCCAAACACAAACACCACAGAAAAAGAAAAGGTAAACAAAATTGAAAAAACAAACAAACTGTAAACCTAATTGACAAACGTTTAAATGAGCTTGACAACAAAAATAGACAAAACTGCGAGAATTGTATTATTACCATTGACAACCTACAAGTATTTCTTCTACTTTCTGCGGATGATGCGGCATTATTTGTCCAAGATCCACTAAATTTTCAATATAAGAGAAAGTTAACAAACCAATATATTATCAGACAGACAGACATACATTTATTACGTGTCCGGTACAACGTTGTACAACATGAGGCAAGTTATATCATTCCAATATTGATACATAACTGTTAGTTCCGGTTCAAAAAGAATAAGTTGAAATGAGTTAAGAAAGGACATAGTAAAGAGGAGGTAGCAGACATGCAAACAGGGAGGAGACGAAAGAAGTAACAGACCCCAGAGTGAGGAGAGGGAACACACTTTGTGCTCAAGATTTAGACAGCGTAAATGAGGTGTTAGTAACCATAGGCATTCAATATATACACGAAAGTAGATGAGGTGTCAGTGTCAACAGGCAGTCAATACACACGGTGAGAATAAAACGGTACAATGCTTCAATTATGAAAAGACGAAATTTTAAGCAAAAGTTAGTACGAGATTGCATACGGCTAATATAAAGAAAAGCGGATAAGTTCGAGTTTGCTTAGAAATAGATGCATGACGGAGGCAGAAGGAGAATAGGTTATTTGGTGTAAAGACGAAGAGAAGTTACAGTAGCACTTGCAGTGGGTCAGTACTAATTGCATTAACACGATATTTACGCTATGGCAATGAACAAGTGCATTTGTGCCAATAAAATATTGAATTAAATTGAATTGATGGTACAATGCAATACATTTAAGTTAATTTATACTCTTATTGTAATTGCTGTTTTAGTATGTTCGTTACAAACATAATGACTGTATTTAATTTACTGCTAATTTGTTTGAATGAGATTTATACATGTAAACATAAATAATTTTTTAATCAAGTAGCGTAGTTTTTTTCTTCAAAGAAAGCCGTCATCAATTAAACCGGCTACATGAAAAGAACTTAACCAATCATTATTTAATCGCGCAACAGGTGAGAAAACCAATCAACGACAACAACCAATACTCCAACATTTGGTTTTTGTTTGATGACTTAATTACCCAATTTCAGTAACCACGTATAGTTAACTGTGCAATCATTATATGTTTCAAATTGTGGTAACAACACTTTAATTAATTATTCGACGCTTGAAAAAATACTTTAATTATTACTTTAATTGAACAACACTGGATTTATCTTGTACTATATCATGTACATAATATGTACATGTATTCACTTTCTTCCCTCTCTCCTCCGTCTCATTTTTTTCTCTCTCTGTCTTTCTTTCTCTCTCTCTCTCTCTCCCATCACTCATTTCACTGTTTTGTACTACGTCTTAACATATATATATTTATTATTATCATAACATAGTCAAAAACCATATTATATATAATCGAAAAAACACTTTAAACAACAACTGTTCTGTTCTAAACAGCATACAGCCATATAACTATATTGGGGTCGAATAGTCGCCTTAATTTTTTCAGCAGGGGTCGAATAGTCGAGGGGTTGAATTGTCGCCTGGAACAGGTAGGGGTTGAATAGTCGTGGGGTCGAATAGTCGCGTACCCATCAAAAAGATACAACTTTGGTTAGAAATGAAGAGTCAATTAAATGATGAAGCTAAGACTGATTCTACTTACGGGCGTGAATTTGCTTCCTCTTCGGGTTTCTTGAACCCCTTTGCTTTTCTCTTTTTGATAAATCCCATAAACTGGTTTATTTCTTTTTCAAGAGATTGTAAAACAGGATTTGGTTTGTCCTTACTGTAAAAGGAACTTGGCATTCCTTTATTTGACACTGCTGCAGCAGCGGCACTTCTCAATAGAGAAGCCATCTTCTTTCAATGTGTATTCTCCTGTTATTCCATATAAACATACAGTGTCTTTGCAATATCGAACGGTTTCCTAGCGTCTCATGAGCGCCGCCATTAAACAATGTTTGTTGTTAGGAGCTCCTTGACTGGTTCTAGATATTTTACATGGTAAATTTTACAATAATCATTACTATTGGCGATACAGTCAACCGGTGCTTAGGTAAATATTTACTCTTGTAAGTAACGCTCGGTCAACGTTGATAAAGTACAGGTGACATTTTTTTAGTAAATGTATTCTACAAAAAATAACAGTTATAGATTTACCTAATTCTCTCGTTTTACAAAAAAACTAAACGTTGATGTCTTGGTGTGCGTGTCTGCCCAGCGTTAAAAGTTTAAAGTATGACAAATATATACATGTATACGATGCATGAGAGGAGTGAAGAGGTTGTGACGTTGTGTTTTCGGACGAATCTGACGAACACATCGGAATAGAATAAAAATAACGAGGATAGTGTAATTGACAATTTGTCTAATGTAGACGAAATTAAAATTCTTACGGCACTGGTTAATATGACCCTCTCTGATTCGCGTTAAACTGCAAATGAATGGCAATTAACTATCAGACTTGTATAAAATAGGGCCAGTTCTGATCATCATAATGTGCAGGCTTTAAGTGGTAATGCCAGTTTCCAGGAATAAAGACGTTTGCTATATTTTGCATATTCTTAAGAAAAACAAAAAAGAAGAAACAAGAAATATCCTCTAATAGGATATGCAGCGTTAGTTAGGCATTTATGTACAGAATTTATAGATCTTTGTATTTAAGAATAAGCTTATAAAGTGACAGCAAAAGATTGTACATTTTCTGACACTAATTATCTTTTTAGCTGTTTATATTTGTTCGCTTTTATTCAAAATGAATCAATAAAATTTATAAAACAATTGTATTGTGTTTTGAGTAATCACATTTTAATGCTTTACAGTTATCACCGATAAGTGAACACACGTCTTCACTAAAAAACAACTTATTTTAATAAACGCCCCCACTTAAAAAAATGTTACCCCTTCAGCCCCACCAAGAATGCTGGTCAACCCGGCACCTGGTAAACTCGGCACTTGGTGAACTCGGCACCGAGAATAGTGAATTCGGCATCCGGTAAACTCGACACCTAGTCAACTCGGCACCTGGTGAATTCGGCATCTAGTTAACTCGGCATTTGTATATTATTCTTTTATCTCTTTGCTTCTAGACAATTTGGCAATATTTATTGGTACACAATGTATGACCTATACTGTTATCTTGGAAATGTCTGTTTGTGAAGAAAGGTGAATTTTCAAAGTAACTTATTACGACCACATTTATCAACAGATACAAAATAATTCATTGGCTACTGGCTTAACATTTATTTTTGAATTGAATTAGTTGATATAATTTTTGTAAGAATTTATCTTTCTATGAAAATTTTATGAACATTTGCACATTTGGTTGTTAGTAATCCAATCCAGATTCATCTTGGCTGGCGCAAGAACAAGTGACACAGGGAAGCCCATGTGGTGACAGGGTCTCTTCATTAACCTCCTCATAATTAGTACCTCACCCCTTATATGTGTACGGGGAATACATTGTCTAATAGCACCTGATACCCCTTCCATGTATACTAGGAATACACCGCTGCCATCTTGATGTTTTAGCAATTTGTGGTGACAGGGTCTCATCATTAACCTCCTCATAATTAGTACCTCACCCCTTCTATGTGTACGGGGAATACATTGTCTAATAGCACCTGGTACCCCTTCTATGTATACTAGGAATACACCGCTGTCATCTTGTTGTTTTAGTAATTTAAACAAGGTACACACTGAATAACACATGATTAAGTACAGTACCTTTGATGTTGAGTATACGTAAATTTATTATAAATACAATGCAGATATAATATAAGGAATAAATTAATGTGTTTAAAAATCTACCTTATTTCTTCGTTAATTTTATATTTAATTATTATATTAATCATATATACTTTTTGTAGTTAGTTGTTTTAATTGCTTTTATACACGCATTAAACATTATGACAGGTGAATCTTTTATTTCTATTTTTTATTTTTATATATTATTTGCATAATGGTTTATATCTTTAAAAAAAAAACGAGGTGCCGAATTCACCAGATTCGTAATGCCGAATTTACCAGGTGCCGAGTTCACCAGGTGCCGAGTTGACTATTTACGCAGGTGCCGAATTCACCAGATGCCGAGTTGGCTTGATTCCCCCACGAACCCCTTACACCCCCGCTCCCCTACCGGGGACATTTAACATACACAATACGGTATGTGGTGTTATTTATTCGCGCTAACCTGGCGTCAGCAGTTGTTAGTAAGTGAAAAGTAACGTTAGACAGCTACGCCGAAAAAAGGAAAACAGATGAGCGAATCTACTGATCGAGAATTGACATCGCAGCCCAGCGACGATATTGCATTCACTCAATAAATATCGACTTACTGCTTTGTTATAACCCGTTTTGAAACAAAACCCCGTTTTGATATAATTGCTTCGACATGTTGTAGTTTTTTTGTTTGCAGTTGTGTTTTGTCGTGGTTTTGTGTTTGTGTGTGTTGTTTGTTTTGTTCTTTTTGTTGATTTTAATTTTGAGTTCCGGGGTGGATGGGGAGGGGGGGTGCTTGTTCCAAAACGTTTTGAAATGTTGTGGAGGTTGGCGGGGGTGGGAGTATCACCTTTGATGATTTATTGGCGTTGAGGCTCACTATAAAGATGATTTAAATCAAAACTAACTCGACATGAAAGACGAAATGGGCTTATCAGCATATTACCAAATCGGCAAATTTTTCGCTATTTACAGATACATTTGACAAAAATAGCCCCAAAGAAGAGAGAGGTATTGATTTTAAAGACTTGCTTATCAGCAAATTACAAAATGGACCTAAATTACATCTTCCACATGTTAAGATCATTGAACCGAAGCACATAAAAAGACAATATGCTCATAAACCCATTTCGGCTTTCATGCCAAAAGGAAAGTATCTCAAAACGGGTTTTGTTTTGTTTTGTAACAAAGCTTTACAGAGGAAGCCGTCGACCTAAAGGTCGTTTCCAACGATTTGCCTATATAAAATATATACATTTATAGTTGCTTTTCGTTTACATTGTTTCGACATATTCATGTTTATATTTCTTATTGTAGGAATATATGTTTATGCACCGAAGACAATGGCCACAAAGGGGTGTTCTCATTCCTGAGAACCAAGATGCACATGCACATTGTTCATCATGCCGAGGCCATGCAGAGAGAAGACGTCGAAAATATTAGGATAAAATATGTCGAAGAGAAATGTTAATTATTTACATTTGAAAAGTCTTTGAAAAAAAAATAGTTGGAGCGTTGTAGAAAAAAATGTATGCATTTTAGTTACAATCAGCTGCTGGCATAGCAACTTTTATTTAAAGATTAACTATTTTTATTCATTTTAAACAGAAAACGACCAATCGGACAAGAACCATTTTGATTCATTTTGACGAAGTTAAGCTATACCAGATCATTTAGTTTTTCAACACCTGGAGTCCCGGACACATACATAAACACACGTCGTCAACATGGAAAGAGGTCAGAGAATTCACCGTTTACAACGTATTGAAATAGACAATAGAAGCAAGTCTTGCGTTGCGAGCCTGAACATTCCAGTTGGGTTAGCGACTGTAAGCGCTACATGATTTCAACGTCTGTCAAACACTATGTGACAATCAGCGTTATCTATGAAACAGGCATGTAAAGTGTACACATTGAAGAATTTTTAACATTCAAGGTAAGTTTGTATTCATATGCAAAAAGTATGGACATAGCAAAAACATGTTTTATTAGCAAACTGTGCTAGATGTAATTTGAAAGTTTGTACAATATATGCATTGGATATTATAACAAGGCAATGGAAATAGTTCTATAGATTCGTCTATTGTCTAGTAATGACTAAACAATGTAAGGTATACACGAACTATTTGTCTGTTTATTTGATAAATGTGTTTACCTATTTCCTAATTATTTTGTAACTCAATTTTAAAATAATAACTCAATACAAAATGACATGCATATTCTAAATATTTTTTAGACAAGATGTGGGCTTCTTCTGAGCAGGCCGAACGAGACTCACGACACTTGTACGAACTTTGCGTCGACCTTGGCATTTCTCCAGAGAAGGTGAAGCAACGAAATTGGCTCAGCGACTATACAAACACACTGTTCAGTCTCGAAGGTGTGGCTAACTATGGCGCAGAAACAGATTTCATGTTCCATGCCTTGATGGCTGGCAGCAACGCAGAAGGCATTGGATTAGAGCGTCTGGGATCTGATTACAACGTAATGATGACGGTATCTGGCACACGTATATCGCCACAGCGACAAGCGTCAGACGGACAGACGGAAGGACATCTTTTCAAAGTCATACAGACGCAACATCCATCATATATTCGCCTGCAGTGCGTCGTGATGGGTGCTGGGGCCAGCAGGTCCATCATGCCAACTCCCAGTTGCTGTCTCACAGACGAGCAAGGTCGACTGATTCTTGCTGGAAAATTGCTGACTGACGCATACACCCGCGATGCTAACGGAGTTATAAACGCACCAGCAGTCTCCGGAGTGATTAGAAGTCCTGTTAACCCTATTTTATGCATTCATTCGCCTGTGTGGCCTATTGCTGCAAGAGAATGGGCATTCAGAGTGCGTCGGTACGTCTGGCCGTCAGTTGAACTGAAGAAATACATTCTCCAGCAGGGGTGTCACGTGGTTCCAAAAGGCAACCCTCACAGTCCAAACAAACACATCGAATGGCGATGGTCATTCTCTCTTGCAGAAAAACTACTGGTAAGAACGTTTAACATCACACAGCTGCAGTGCTATTTTTTGATGAAAATGCTGGTGCACTACATTCTCAACCCAATGGTGGTCGAGGGTTTGACATCATATCACGTGAAAACGATCATGTTGCACATGGTAGAAAATACCCATCCTGCTGAATGGACGGAAGACAAGCTAGCTTCCTGTTTTGTTGGCTGCCTACAAAAGCTCCTACAAAGCCTTGAAGATGGAAGCCTTCCGCACTACTTCATACCATCCCATAACCTGTTCAATCCACGAATTCAGGGTGATTCGAGAATCAAACTCGCGAGCGCCTTGGCGAGTTTGTTGGAGAAAGGCTGGACGTGTGTTTTGCCTATCCTGCCGCCAAACACGACCATCATGCTGGCGAAGTACCATACACAAGTTCGATGTGATTGTTACGACACACATTGGGGAACCGACAACTGCGATTTGGCCGTGTCAATGGTAGAACGTTGTTATACCCTCTTCAACTGCACGATAAGAGTAATTCTTCGACTGACAGAGAGATCAGAACTTCAATCCACCTTAGACGCAATGACAATGTTCATCGAATACCCGACAATGAGGGACCCGGTCCATTTTCCAGATGTTTCGCTGACATCCGTTGTGAAGAGCGCCATAAAAAGCCACATGGGTCTGTGTTTCCTCGGCCTGTCTAACACCTACCCATACAGTCGCCGTCATGGTTCCAAACCACTGCTAGAAACCGCACAAACATATCTCGAAGACGCAGCAGGTGTAGATGCTTGCACAACAAAATTGAAACTGGCCACATTTCATTTCATGATGGAGGACAATGAAGAATGCATTAAAATACTCATGCAAGTTCTTCGACAGTTCAATGAATATATCGTCAACACAACTGGCGACAAAACAAGGCGAATGAAATCTTCCAAACGCGCAGTTTCTTACCGGAATCACAGATCTGTCACTTCCCTGATAGGCAACACGTCGGCGCTTCTTCAATGGGCTTCGCTAGAGGTCATATTTTCACCGTGGGAGGTACCTTTTGCGCCTGAAGCCATACAAATGTTGAAGGACAAGGATTCCCTAACAGATTGTGATACCGACTACAAAGGTTTTGTCTTTGTTGACGCCATCGTGTATTCATACTACCTCCTGGCTCTCTCATACACGAATCTTCATCGACCGGTTCACAGACAGCAGGCAGTAGAGAACCTTAATCTGCTGGTGAAAAATGCGCAAACCAACGATCTGATGTTTACGGAGGTTGCTCGATTTCTTTTGCCGTACGTTAAGGAAAGAAAACACAAGAATTGTCTTCTGTGTCATGTGAGGATCTATTGAACTGAATATGTTTTGTATAGTATATTTGGTAGAAGTCTGTTCAGCGAAAATTTAACCATTTCTTAATTGGGCAAGTAGACCTGCTTAGAACTGCATGATGTGTTAAACTACATTGTAATCTTAAGAAACTTGCTGTGCATTGTGCTTATTTTTCGTTGCTGTTGTTTTTTTTTTGTTGTTGTTGTCTTACATGTAACCCTCGTGCTCTCAAGGTAGCTGACTAGGATCTCAATGTATGCGATGTTTTCACCGCAACACGTTCCTTAGACATATTTTGTCACACACTGTAATACACATTGTCAGAATTTGACTTGTATGCCAGTTGCCGTTAAATTGCAGTACTTTTTATGTTTTACTAGATATTGTGTATTAAAAAAGAAAAGTGAAGTAATATTATTTTTTGTACTTACAGTCAAAAGCCACAACGGTAACAATTTTGCTTTTGATAAGCTGTCGTGTGATATACACAGGCCCTATGACAACGCACGTAAGAATGTAATTAATTCACATTCAATATATATATCGTTGTTTTTGTTGCATTGCACGGACACAGTAATCTCCATATTGGCGACGTCCAACTAATTATTGGTGGAAGAAGACCCCAGACTTATGTCTGGTTAAAACCATCGGCGCACCGCAGGTTAGCTGGAAAACCTCCCCGACCGGGAATCGAATCCACGAGGTGATGGGCTGAGGAGTTTCAAGCCGTCTACATTGTTGTACTAAATTTTGCTAACACATAACTTTAGAAGTTATTATCAATTTGTGCATAAACTTAGCGTTTTAATTTGCAATGTGATAACGTATGTACGATAGCACATATTTTGAGATAGGTTTTACACATACAAATTAAGTCAAACGTATTTACTTGAGTTATAGAGGTGAACCAAATGAGAAAATACTGTTTGTCTGTTAAGTGTATGATTGTGATTGTAACAGCTTCTACATATGAAACTTGAAAACATCCATTATAATATTATCAATATGAGATACCTTTCGATTTTTAGCAGATCTTTCAAAAGTTAGATTTCATTTTTATTTTATTAGTTATTCACACTACCCAAGTACCAATCAAAAATAGTACATTTGCACTTATTAATTTCCTCTCTTTCAGACTCTTTTATCGTTGAAGTCTTTATTTCTGTTCGCATTTTCTTTGTTGTTGTTTTTAATAAATATATTTAAACTTCAAATCACTGATATTAAATCTGACATGTTGTCTTTCTAATAATTGCACAATGAATGTAAAATGAATTTATCTTCACCAACATCCATAAGTAAAATCAATCAGTGTACGAACTGTTCTTATTTGCGATAGAAATGGGTCACAGGTGGTACATGTATCCTGTCAGCGTACTTGGTGTTTAACACGTGACGTGATTGACAGCGTGTACTCCAATTTAAGGCCACACAGAACTAATGTTTGGTTACTGTTACTGTCAACGATCACTCCAGCGACGATAACGGTCACGTTGAATTGGCTCTACCTTTGACTTACTACATTTTTATTTGATTTTAATCTTTCGCACCAACACAATTATGACAATTATGACGACATGGGGCGGATCCAGACAATTTTGGTGTGTTTAGGGGGTGCGGGTGGGGTGGGTGGGTGGGTGGGGGTATGAATGATGATCGCAGCACATACTAGATTAGAGAAATTCACAGTAAGGGACAACTTCGACCTAAGCAGTCAACAGATAAAATCTACTTTAAAAACTGTGGTATTTTTTTTTAATTTTACATGTATGTGTTTTTCACAACTCACTTTTATCTGGTTGGTGTGTGTAGGATGGGTATGCACCCCTGACGTATGCATTGTTTGAGTTTTAAATCCCGATCTTTTTAAGCTGTTAAAACATTTAAAATATTTGTTATCTGAAGACAAATTTGTACGTTACAAGTCTACATGATTAAAATCTATCATCATTATTGTTGTTGTTATTATTATTATTATTATTATTTTCAATTTTACATAACATGTGTTAATTGGTGTTTTACAGTGGATACGACAGTCGATTTCAGATAATTGACTTAGGCTTATACGCATGTTCTTTTGTTGTGCCGTTGTTGTTTTATTTTATTAAAATGTTTAAACATCAAGCTTTTTATTTTTTACCTTTGTTTAAAATTGATATCCATTTGCATTAGGTGTCCGCATGTTTCCTATTATAGTCATAATCCGCAGCTGATCACCTGTAAGCTGAAACTAGCAATTAAGTTTATCTTTGGAACAAGTTTCACATCTTTTCCAGAAGGTAAGCATACACGGTCGCTTACCTGTGTCAATTGCATTATCAGATTCGTTACTCTGACGGTAAACTTGTATTGTTTTATTATGCTTTAACGTGTTTTCTTGCTCCGGCAACATGCATAATTAATGATAAAACGTAACGAACTTCCTTGTTATTATAACAAAACTTTTACCATTCGTAAACGTAGCTATTCCTTGCCAGGAACCACTTCCGGTTTACCATATTTTATTACTTTGCATTGGAACAAACAATATTCGGTCCAAGTATTTTAATGTCAATAATATGTACAAACTATTTAAGACAGTGTTTGTCTGTCTGATTGTAAGCTTGTTTGCTTCATGAACGAAGTTGGCATTCTTAGTAAGTTATAAATGTTTATTAAGCTAACGTTATACATTTTGAAACTGTTGAATATGTCCACCTGTTTCCAATTATAATTCACATTATTTTAACCTGATAGATTTTTAAATTATACTACGTATTTTGATTTTAACCTGATTATGCTATATCTAAATTCATAATATTTATATTATTCATAGTATTCAGCGCCGTATGACCTATCAAGTGTCGGTGTGCCATATAACGCAAACACAAGAACAAATACAAAATAAACTTAGGTAAGTGACCAAACTAACTTAACACGAGTTATAATAACGAGTAATTATTTTTAAATTAGAAAAAGCTCCGTCTTTGCTAATTAACCGGAACACATTCTAATAAAACTGTAATGCTAGCCGGCGCTTTCCAACGGTCACCCATCCGCACACCAACCACGGTAACCGCTGCTTAACCGCGCAACTTTGGAAGCCGCTTAAATCGCGTCGCTAAAGAGTAAGAGGCTGGTTTGGAGTGCTTATGTGGGTACCACTGAAACAGTTACATGAATTCCTAACATTAAAAAGATACGCTAAAATACACATTTGTGGAACAGTAATGTGTATGACTCCAATATAACTACTTAAATGTGTTAAATGTGGTGTGCGTATTTTAAGCCCAATATGTGCATTACAGAAACTTGACAATCTTATTTTCACTATAATCAAATATTTACATTGCAAATTGTAAAGGTGTACATATTCTGCAAAACGAACTGGTGCAAAGGTCATATGATGTAACTGTGTATAAAAAAATAAGTATACATGGTTAAGTTCGAAAACTTCAGTCCACTTTGTAAAATAAATTAGACTGATGTTTAATAGACTATATGTCAAACTTAAAAAGTGTTGTTTGTTTATTTGTTTTCAATTATATATTCGCCTCAATTCCTATAGCCATCGGTTTCCCGACTAAGGATATGTTCAACTTTGATCACGTTCTTTGTCACGACAAATAACATCGTACTTTGTCGTCCATGACAAATTGGACACTTTCCACTAACAACGTCTACCGTGAGAGAGAACCCAGTTTCCGAACTTGATAGCGTCATTCTCAGCTTTGCGACCGTGGAATACACTGTAAAAAATATGGACCGTTTAATTTGTTTTATTTTTTTCTTCCTTTCCTTTTGTTGGATATCTACTGAAACAACGGAACAAGGTATTGGAATATCTTTAATTTTATCCTGTTTTGTTGATGTTAAGTCAACCAATATTTGACATGTATATGGACATTGTTACAAAGCAAAAAAAAAAATACAATTTATGTATAACGTATTAGTTATATAGAGAAATGCAAAGGCAACATGATAACCCATTATACATTATTTTTTTTATAATTTTAAGTAAAATTTTACTTTAAAATAATGTTCTTGAAAAAAATGTCTTTATATTTACTGGTTTTAGTTTTTTCTTGCAGTTTTGATAAATATTGAGGTCATGAAGACGATTTACCAAAGCCCAACCGACAGCTACCCAAATCAGCTTTACGTTACTGTCAACACTGACGAATTAATGAGCGAGTCTGTAACTGACTTGCACCTAATCCAAACAAAGTATGAAGGACTTTCGAAACAGTGTTATTCGTATGTGGACACAGCTGATACCACATCGCTTTTTTGCGTCAAGAAATACTTCGATCAAATTTATGGAATCGACGGCCATTTTTGCCGTGGTGGCGTGAACATGACTATAACACCTTACTTGTCTAAGACATCTGCTGACATTGAAAGATCAAAAGCGCGCCACATTCTGTCTGTCCATACGTCTTGTGAGCCGACTACGTCAACAAAGGAACTTATGCGCGACATTATGCAATCTGGGAGACAAGCGCAACCCTTCTCTGAAACTATAAATGAGTCAACTGCAAAATCTGCAACTAGTAGGAACAAAAGAAGCCCAGCAGTGTATACTATCGAACTACTGATGGTGGTAGATTACGCTGCTTACAGTTGGTGGTCATCTTTGCAGAAAAGAGGTCCGAACAAAGCTGACTCCACTATGTTAGCAATTCGCCAATATTACAGTTACATCTTCAGCGGCATCGACGAGAAGTTCAGAAACATTGATAAACTGCCGTTTACGTTAGATTTAGCTTTCGTTGACATCATTGTCGCCGATACTAAAGCAAAATCACGATGGACAGAGACAAGTCGCCTTGAAAATGATGCAGATAGTGAACGAGTGATGGTCAATTCTTCCGAAGCTCTTGATAAGTTCCAAAAGTGGTTGGATGAAAATACTGACCTGCCAAAGTATGATCACGCCGTGCTATTTACTGGTACTAATTTATCATATGCAGGTAGTCCAGGAAATACCGGTTTGGCTTTTGCTGCGTCGATGTGCCGTAATATTTCCAATTCTTCCATCGTTGAGGATGCTTTCGATTTCAGGACTGTGCTCTTCGCAACACAGCAGATTTCTCGGAGTCTTGGTGCTAGTGATGATATGGACAATAATGATTGTCTGGAATTCTTCAACTACATAATGGCACCGAAGGTGAAAATGCCAATCAAATCATTCACCACAAATAGATGGAAATTTTCATCATGTTCCGAGGTTTATTTTACCGAATATATAAATGGGCTCAACAACCAGGACATGAATTGTCTTGCTGTAAACAACTTCGCAGAAAAGATTCCAACATCTATGGGTGAATTAGTTATTATTATTCCAGGAAAGGTCTATTCTGCACAACAACAATGCCGGAATAAATATGGAATGAGAGCGGACATTTGCCGAGAAGAAATCAGCAAATATAAAGATCTTTGTGGTGGCTTTTTGTGTAAACATTCAAAGAAAGGGGGTTGTGGATACATATTACCTGCTGATGGAACACCTTGCGGAAACAAGAAATATTGTTCAAATGGTAAATGTGCGTCATTTGATGATGCGGAGGCTCGGTCAGATGAATGTGTGTTCGGCAACCAACCGAAAATGAACTGCAATCGGAAAGTGTTTAAGAAACCATTTCTTTGCTACAACGACAAAACAAAGAATGCTTGCTGTCAATCATGCGAAAAGGTCAAGATCAAAGGGGTTGCGGACTGCGACTTTGGAGACAGATCAGAGTCGTGTTCACTTAGAGGATGCACTCAGAATGACAATACTTATGTATCAGAGACATGTTGCTTGACATGTGCTGATGGCCCAACACCGTTTGCACCACCACTGAATTTTGACTTTTCTTCCTCGCAAACGCCAGTTTCTACAACTACCACATCACCCGTTATATTGGTCAGTGGTCTTGTTGGAGGGACAAGAACAACCACATCAGTAGCACCAACAAGTGTTGCTGTAGACACTACATTTGGAGAAACATTGCCAACAGAGCCGTCCTTGCCCGCATTACCTGGGGCTACTTTTGCCGACTCAAACACAACCGCAACAGCTGTTGTATCGGGGTTAGATATTTCATCAACAACAAAAACATTCACAACTTCTCAGGTACTGACGGTTTCACATGGACCATCTACAGGCCCGGTTCCTTCGACGTCTACAGGACTAAATGGATTCGGAACATCAACTTCTCCAGCAAATCAATTTAGTTCCACCGGGGATCCTTACCCGTATACAAGCACGTCATATATGGGTATCTATGGCTTTCTCACAACTACACAGGCTCTGAATGTTGATCCAACAACGAAGAGTGCAAGTAATGCTGTTTCATCTGCCACAAAGAAAACCACCAGCGGAAGCACTGACTGTAAGCGGGCGAAAAGTGACCTTCCATTAACTACTGAAAAACCATTGTCTTCAAACGAGCACGATATCAAAGGTAAATGTTCAATATACAATTTTATTTTATCTATATTACTGCAACAGTTAATCTCGAAGTTTATGTTTAATACGGCTAAATTTAAACATCCACTAACTGTCGTGTCTCTATGAATCTTTCAAATAACATTAAAGGAATGAAGCATATCATGGTTTTATGTTCAAATTAAAAAAGTATTATGAACATTGTAAATAATGTATACATTATCATGTACAGCGAAGGTAAAAATAGTTTAATTCAGACCTGCGCAGTTTTGAATATCAGTTAAGTTACGTTTTGTGTTTGTTTTCTATTTTGTTGTTGTTTTTTTTACATTTGTTTCTATTGCTTTTTGGCCAATCTTAAGAGGGGACTTTTGTCATTTTAACGACTTTTCAAAAATAGGTTCTAAAAAATTCTGACTTACTATTGGTGTAGGTTTCGACACCGAGGATCGGATGTTCTTCTTAGATCTCGCCAACCTTATGAGAGACGACCAGCTTCGTGTCAAGTCGGATATGCATGGCGCGCTGAAACGGCTTTATCGTTACGTGACGCACCAAATCCGGCGATTCCAAGACTCGGATCTTGAACCGCTGTCGTTTATCGACCCTCTTCCGCCCGGAAGTGAGGCGCCCTCCAGCGACGATGACGACCTAATTCGCTCATTGCAACCAGCATGGCGTCACCAATATGTTGACGTCATTAACCGACTGAAGAAGTCGATAAAGCGCTTTCGTTACAGGGTTCTTGCCTTCGTCAAAAGATTTTTGGAGAACCAATGAAAACAATTGGTGAATATGAAAATTTAGTGTTGTATCGTTTTTTCTAGGTTATTCGATCAGGCTAGTCTTTATGAAGTCATGACATAGTGCGATTTCTAAATAACAATATGAAAGTATCGAAATCACACAAATCAGGACATGTATAGCCTGCAAAATGAAAGATAAGTTAAATCTTGTTGTCAGTATCACTAATTTTTTGTTCTAAGGTTGGCTTGTAAAACAAATTGAATTTAAATATTCAGTTATTGTCGTATTGTTTTACCTTTTATAGTCATTTTATTTCTTAGATTTTAATTAGACTTGTAAGCCTTTTTTAGTGGATATCGCTATACATATGATTAATTTTTGCACATTTATGTTGTTTAGTCTAGTGATTTGTTTGCCCTACATGTTCGCCGAATCGGATACCAAAGTTTTAAAGTTGACCGGCTATCGCCGTATAGTCCTGTTCGTTGTAACGAGGCTTATATTTCAAGTAAACATAAAATGTTTGCACTGACTGTAGAGGATAATTTAGTGCTTTTTTTTCGACACGCTATGCTTTCTTGATACTGACTATTTAAAGGCTTGTGAAATGGTCCTTTTAGAAAACCGCCCTAATCCAACCCACCTACCCCAAGTCGGAACACTTAATTTGTGTATTTTACTCAGGGATGTCATGAGAGGTCTTAAATGCAGCAAGTCGCACTTGGTGTACGTGGACTTGCAGCAGTGGCGTTGGTCCACTACACCCTTACCCCATCACTTCCCTGGTGTTTCTGCAGCCTGAAGCTGTGTCCAGTTAGGTAAACCAAGCTACAACACTACACCCCAACCTATTATCCCTCCAATGTGAAGCCATATAAGGTCACATTCCACTATCTCATGCCTTTAATACTAAAGCGTATACGCAATAATCACTACTCGGGCTGTTCATAAATTTATCTGAGCACTAGTGTAAAGCTTGTTAGTACAGTTAGTCCACAATTAATCGCCTGGGTGCGAGTACCACACGATCGGGATCATTATAATTATGTACTGTATATTTCACACTTTGAGTTATAATAAAGTTTTTGTTGTTGTTGTACGCGTGCCTGCAATCCTAATCTTTGAACATTCAGTACCAAGCCTTGTGTCTGCATCTGCCAATGATAGCCGAATGTAGCCATAGTTTTGTAACTGCATGTTACCATCGAAAAAGATTAAACACATTTTGCATCTGTTAGATATTTGTGTGTTTTCGTGATAGCGCGTGTGTTCTTGCTTTAATCATTCGCCATAGTTGAAAACAAAATTGGAAAATAAGGCTTTTGTTTTTTTGCTAACATGATAGGAAATTCATATATTAAATTAAAACTCTTCAGCTGATATCGGATAGACTGACTTCCTTTTTTTGAGTTGTTCTGAATGCTTACAAACTGCCAAAAATACAAATTGGCATTAAATTCCTGTCTGCCAGCAGTCGCTTCATCTTCTGTCCTTTCCGTACACTTTCGGAAAAGAACATCGAAGTAATTGTATGACTACACATGGATTCTCGGTACGTGCTTCGGTCTTCCTACATCGTTAAGTAGCTCCTGTACATTTGCATAAACTTATGTTGTCATTATAACGCAATAAAATAATTAAAATGGCTTTTATTTAACAATATTTTGAATGTACGCATTCGACTCATCAGTTAAACGCAAGTTTTCAGCTCAAATCAGGGCTGCACAGTATATGGATCGGCACCGTAAGGCTCGCACGATTTCTAACATAGAATTTACATCATTGTATCAATGTCCTACACACGTGTACATGTGTTAGTTGGTATCATATGAATTCATCATGCCACTTCTTACCTTTCTAACAAAATTTTTCCCCTCATATTACGTAATATTTCTGAAAGTAAAATAGCCGAGGTGATCCGAACAGTCTGCCAGTCAGCGCCAAGAATGAAAAACAACTGAAAACTCTTTAGCACCATGTAAGCCGACAAGCCGTTATTGCTGCATCAGGTCCAGCTAAACGTTCAGCTACGCGCACGTTTTAACACAAACATTTGTAAAAAGTAACTTCTTGGACAGAGTTTTCTCAAAGAAAAGTCGAGGTTTTCCGAGTCCCCATATTCAATACCCGCATGCTACCATTCTGATTTATTTATCTTTATATAAAATTAGATTTTAATAGATCATAATAAATTTCGTTTATTTATCAACAAGAAAGATTTTTATTAAATTCTTGTTTTAAAAATGGCATCTGTGAACAAAGGTGCGCAGTATAAAATTTTATCGTTTACACGGAGACATGTCCCGTTAACCGCAGTCAACACAGATTTTGTCACGATAGCTGGAAGCCTCCGGGTTCGAACCCAGTTCTAACTGTTTATCTTTTCAGTCTTGAATATGCATGCATTGCATATTTTTACTATATTAAGACACTTGAATACTTTGTATCAAAATTGCAAATAAACGTAGCAAGTTTATAACTGTTCTTTTCGGACGGTGCATATTTATAAGACACATTAATTATGTGCACTAACTCTGGACATGGCTCGAACCTATGGCTTTGGACTCTTGATGTAAATGTTTTTTCTAAGCTTACCGGGATATAAAACAGCAACTACAACTCCTGGTTGTGTCCTCCTTCCTGACTGACCCAATAAGCTTCCCAGCCTCGGGCTGACTTCACTGTAAACGCGGTGTCAAAATGACACAAACAGCCACATTTTTTTTTCTGTTATTTAAGTCCCAACTTTCATTTTAAGAACAGTTATATTGATAAACTGCTGTAGTAAGGTATGATAGGGGACTGCTGGGATGAGTTGGGCGGCTTGGCAGAAAAAAAATACGAAAAACTTTTATATCATGCCATGCATTAACAGCATCATATCACAGTGAAGGCAACAGAGTTATACGGTTTCAAAGATCTCTTTATCAGCATCAGTCGGAACGCCACGGATAACTGACGAATCATCTCTCGGATGTAGGATGGGAGAGCCATCAAAAATAAACATGTTGGTGCCTATGACGTCATCAAAACAACAGAGATAACTGTTTTGTAATGTCTACGGAACATGCAACAACAGTCGTATATCTAACGAAATGTGAACAGTTAAATCGATAAATGAAAGTTAATAGAATTCAATAACCCTATGCACTACACCTATCGCTCTTTTGAAGAACTTTTAATGGCGTATTCTTCCTCCGGCAAACAAAACGATCGTTATTCTGTAAGTATCATTTCATCAGATACATCCGAGGGATGGTTGTCCCGAGGACGGAATTACCCGAGGAGTTCTTATTGTGTCAGTATTAAGCTGTTCGCGGGAAATAATGATCACATGTGCATGAAAGTTCGCGGTCGCAACCTACATCAAGCCAGGTAAGGTTTGATTTGAATTTTCCCTCGACGCAAAATTCCGATATTTGCGCTCCATTGGGCTCGTCATGGTGCCAGTATGTCGTCGATACAATGTTGCCGGAACTTGCCCTGTACCAGGGTCTTGAGGCATCGGTACTGTTGGCTATAACATCCATCCAAAACTCATTGTATGACCCTAGATAAAAAGCAATATGATCAAAAGATCGCATGTTTATTGCAATAATAGATTTTTAAGAAGCAGTTAAACGTCCGTTAGTGAAAGTTTAATTAATCACTTTGTCGCTGTAATAAAATCTCCGTCCGTCTGTCTGTCCTTTTAAAACATGTGCGTCTTAAATGTTTTTTTTTAAAACAAGCTTTATGAATCCATGGACACTAACTCAAAATAGTTTTATTTTTGAAAATATCTAGTTATCTAGAAGTTAGGCCAAATTTAAAGTTTGGACAAAGAGACTTTAAAAGGACGAAACTGAAAATGACGTCGTATATTACAATAAATAGTAAAGAACACTTCATGATGCTAACGTCATAGTTCAAAGTGTGCGGTCTATATATTTGAATGTCAAATCAAATAAGAATAACAGTGTGCTAACTTTGCTTTTGTAACCCAGTGTTTTTGCGATGATTATGGAGGTTAAAAGTGAGCTTATTTCCTTTTGATGACGTAAATTTTGACCCTCCGGTCCACGTGACCTGCTAGGGATATCTGTCCAGGGACGTAGCAAGGCATGATACCATTTGTACTCAAGGCCGCTAGTGGGCATGCTCCCCGGGAAATTTGTGTCTGTCTAGATCCATGGTGGCTTCTGGCGACTTTTCAGTATCAAGATATAACTGAATTTTATGTAAAATGTTAGATTACAGACCCGTAAATATTTAAACAACAATTGTATTTAATCATGACAAACTTTATTTCCAACATTGAAGCTTCTCAAAAACAAGCTGCAATTTTCTGGTTAAGACCATTCATGTACAAGTAAATCTACGCTGTTTATTTGCACAAGAAATAAATCATTTGTTTTATGCGGACGTGTTCAAGTAATAGTGTCTTCAAGCTAAATGTCGTGGTTTGGAGAAAACAAAGACTGCACATATTGCGACACAGCAACAGACAAATGATGCAAGTGGAATAGGTCGAGTTGGTAAAAAGCAGTAAGAAAGTCAAGAATAATTTAGTCTAGATCATGTTTGGTGGCTTCTAGGAAGATTTCAGCATCGTGATATAAATTTAATTCTAACACTATCAATATTGTATCTCTGTAAAAAGGAGCATAAATCTGCCATGATAAAATAAACGATATATCACGGCATAAATCGGGACTATTTTACTGCAATAGAATAGCTGTTCCTTTTACTTTCCCTACCCATTTTCGTTGTGTTGAACAAGATGACATACTGTGATACGTTAAACGCAAACTGAAAATCTATTTACTAAGTAAAATGTTTCGTTAAATACATTTAGTATTCAAACAAGAACTGTATATAATCTAGGCATACTTCTTTATTTCCAGTAGTGGAGCTACTCAAACGCGATTTTCCAGTTATGACCATTTATGTAAATGTATATTTGATCCATGCCAATTAAATAAATAATAAATCAATTAACAAATAATATGTTGTATGCAGACGGTATTTGTATGACAGTGACTTCAAGCAAACTGTATTAATATGGAGAAAAGGGAACTTGCATTTTGAGAAATGACAACAGACAAATGGTTCAAGTGGAATATGTCGAGTTGATATAAAGCAATAGAAAAACCAAGGATGTTTAGTCCCGAATTGTCTCTCAGATTGATATCAGCAAGTCCCGCAACTAAACAAATGGCAATGCGTATGACTAGTAGGGCGTAGTCCTAACAAAAAAGACATCTGTGTCAATTAAATACAGTAACCAATGTATATCTAACGAATCGTGAAAAGAAAATTATTAATCGACAAAAAGTTGCAATTCAGTACATATCCCTCAACTAGATACGATTGAGGTGTGATTGTCCTGCGAACCTAAGAAGTTCTGCTATGAAATATAAGAGAACAAAACTTGTCCAACACCAGGACCTACAGAAAAAGTTTCTAGATTTTTTTTTCATGACGTAAATAATTGTATAAGCTGGTCGCAATAAGTACATTATACACCTTACCCCTAGTAGGGTATGATTTTTAATTCGGATTTTATCTTTTTATGTTTTCATTCTTTGTGGACAATATGTACGCAGCTGTCGTCAGTCTGTCGGTTAGCATAAGATAGCAGACCATCGCGGGATTTCACAAAAAGCAGACAAAGATATAAAATCAAACGCATAAAAGACACAAAATGAACTCAACTACTGTACATATATTTCGTGCAATTTTGCTTTTCAAACGCACATAATCCAATTTATTAGGAAAAATGCATGGACTTACTCGGGTTCAGTAGAATCATTGCCGGGTAGCTTTTAAACTTTACTTTTGGGTACATTTTAATGTATAATTTTATCAAATACTAATATATACCCTATAATGTATATCGATAGATTTGGCAACCTTATTAGAGTTTTTGAGAACATATATACTACATTGTAGATACCTTAATGAACCTGTATTGTTTTGTCTGTTGTTTTTTTTAATATAAATTTACAGATCTTTAATTCACCTGTTAAGTTTTGTCTGCTTTTTGAAATATAAACTTTAAAACCCTTAAATTAACCTTGCTTGTTTTGATTGTTAAATGGCTTTTAACTATACAATAAACTGTTTAGTCCTTAATATACCTAGCTAGTTTTGTCCGTTTGTTAAAGCTCTTTTAAACTAAAAAAACTGTATCGCTCATTTATTATACCTGTCTAGTTTTTGTCTGCTTTTCAGGATAAACATATAACATGTTTAGAGTCCAATAATTTGTCTCAAATGTTGTTTCTGCTCTTTAGTAAAAGGAAGTTTAATGTTTCTTTAGTTCACAGTAAATTGATAGTATTGAGTTTTTAAAGCCCTTGAATCTACCGGGATAGTTTTGTCATCTATTTAATGCATTATTAAAATATAACTATTTTACCTTATTTATATTTTATATTACAAAGTTTAACTTCATTAACCATCCCTGGCAAGTTGTATCTGCTTTTTTATGCAATAGAAGGTTCAATTTCTTTCATTGCCTGTTTAGTTTTGCCTGCCTTTAAGTACATTTCTAAAGAAAATGTTCAAAACGATGCAACAACTAATTACCCGTGTTTATGTATAATGTAGAAAAAGTCCCATCAAACTTTCCACATTTTTAAATCTAAACTACCTCTAGACAAAGGCAAACAGGGTAAATGTAAATGTTACAAAAACACAGAGACGAGACATGAAACACAAAAAGAAAAACCAGCAGTTACCGCCTTGGAACGGTCAGTCGGCAAAAGGACCGACTGGGGTGTTTAAACCTGGTTTATGGAGCGCTCCAACATCGCACTTCTATAATACCTGCATAAACTTATACTTCAGTTAAACTTGCAGGTGCCTCAGTTGGTAGACAGTAAAAATCGTGAAATATATCTCATTAAATGTCCGTTATTTTTAAATCTTCAAATAAGCCAAAGGAGATTTCAGCTTAATATAGATATCGACGTCAGAGCTCATTACTCGGATGATCATGTAACATAATCTTAAAAGTAAGTGGTCACATGATTTTCTTAGTTTAAAAATAGCTAACTGTGTAGCGTGGCTCAGCTAGGAAATACCTATTTGTAATGGCAAGTGGCGGGTAATAATTTACTGTTCACGTGGATGTAGGGTACAAATAAACACCATTTCATGTGATCTTTTCAGGCAACTGTGATTTATTTGGTTACGTGAGAGAGAAAATCGTCCAAATTGTCAGATACTACCTTAAGAAAGGAATAAATTGTATGAAATATCATTTTGTATGCTTGTTTGATAATCATGAATATATCCTGTTGCGTTTTGGATATGTTTTCTTTTTTTTCCATTTTCTTATATTGTTTGTTGGTGGGTTGTTGTTGTTTTTTTCTTCAGAAAAAAAAATATTTTTGAGGTTTTTTTAAGTTACTTACTAGGTTTGCCTAAAGATAGAAATAGTCATTTTATGAGGAAACATAGTTCAGAAATTTAAAGCCTTTTACAGACATTGGCATACTTATCTGCTCTTCTCTGCTTAAAATAACTGTTAAGCAGAACCATGTCATCTTTTTTTTTTAACTGACTGGGTCATAGTTAAGTGTATGTATATGAACACATTACCTGTACTTTTGCATAGTTTAGACCTATTCTTTACATCTGGGCTTCACATGGCTTACAACAGAAAGGTAAATTAATTGAAAACTATAGCAATGGTTTGTCTCTCCCAGCCTAAATTTAATCCAATAAATATTTACATTATTTAAATCTAGTGATCAGATGTATAATTTAAATCAGCCCCATTTTGTCTCTTAGTTTCCAAATTTAATTTTCTTGTAATTTCTTCATTTGTGGTCCGAAAATTAAAAACTGTAAACCATAGGAAAGCTCTTGAAATTCATATTTTCAAAATACATAGAATCAATACACAGAAATAAATAAAATTATTGGCTCATCCTTAAATAAAATGTACAGTCTGTCTTTTCTGTTTGTATTTGCTTACCTTTTAAACTATCAAAATATAGTTTTGATATTTAAAATACTTCATAAAAGTTGTTAAATGTGATATAAAATCAAGTAAAATAGACTGAAAAATAAAAGCACAGTGGTAAGTTTAACACAGCACATATTTTCAAATTTCGACCCTTAGCTTCTGTCTTCAAAGATGGCTGCCTTAAAATATCTTATCAGTGCCTATGACATCACATGAAAACTATAATTAACCGGTAGATTTACACATGTACATAAGTAGTAAACATAAGTCAACCTGAGACATCGATATAAGGACAAATGGAATTAAGTTCGTCGAATATGTGTACGTCACCTGAGTTACACTTATTACAGATGTGCGCCTAAATGACACTAAGGTGCGCCTAAATGACACTGAGCAGCGCCTAAATGACACTGTACACACGACAAAGTGAACAAACTAATAAGCTACCTTCGCAGTGTTGGTCAGCTGGTATAAAGGGAAGAAAGATGTGTTAGTTTTTGAGAGCTTTAAGGCATTAACATTGAGAATACAAGACAAGGACGATGTGTACCTCATGTGCAAGATGATGTGGACCGCTTTAGAGAGACGAAGTGATCCGGAGCAAGAGACGACGTGAGCCTCAAATTTACTAAATTGTAGCAGTAAAAAAACAAATTTGTTTTGTTTTCTGTCCCACATCTTAATTTATGGTAGTTTAAATACTTTATACGATTAACACAAATATAACATAATTGAAAATTTTAGAAATAAAGCCTTTCAGAACTGTATTTCCTTTACTAAAGCGTTTATAGTAAATATAACATTTAACTGATTTTGACTATTGTTTGTTATATAAATTTACTAGATTATACGATTATAAGATGTTTTGCTGAACAATTAAACTGTGCTTTGATATTTATAACGGTCCTTTTAACGGTTCATAACTTAATACTAATAACCAGATGCCGTCTAACGTCTGCAGCAGGAGTTGGATTGCCAAAATCGTCGGGTTATGAAAACAGCACACGGATTTTTTATTTTAAAATCGTTAGACACCGAACAAAAAGCCTAAATTTGATTTCTTTGAGGTCTTTTTACACGAGTTTGTCGAATTTGACCAATTAAAAAGATCTGAAAATTCTCGAATCTCAAGTCAGAAATACTCTATATTGGTTGAAAGAATGAGTGAATAAGTACCCAAAATAAACACATGAACTTGTATTGCTGCGTGTATCGTAAAATGTTGCATTGCTTTGCAACAAGTTTTGTTATCTGCGATGTTTTATTCGTTACTAATTTTCACATTGGGGGGGGGGGGGGGGGGGGGGGGTCAGGTGACGGTCAGCTGCCTGGGTATGAAAGGAATACGTTTGCTTTAAACCAACCAAGGGTAAGAAAGCAAAAAGAGAAATCGAGTCTTTAGAAGAATCGCTCATCAATATATATATAAACTGAATGGCTACTTCAGCAAAAACTTAAATTGCTTCCAAACAAATGAAAATATAGTTAAATTAATATAGTAGCACACTTAAGACGCAACATTTATTTACCCTTAGAAGAAGTAATTCTCTTTAAATAGTGTTGCTGTTCAATTTTCACCACACAACATTGAAAGTTCAAGAACAATGAACGGGTTGTATGTTTACCGTGCCGCTTTATTATTGCAAGAAGGCCACTGCCGTACCGGTGCCATGCCGGTGCTAGTGCCGCACTGTTCACTTCAATACATACCCAATAAATTCTTCATGAACGGCCGGATCTTCTCCATCATTTGTTGACTGTTCACCAGAAGTACAGTGGCGCCATTTCGTTCACAGTAAGACTGTAAATGTAGATATTATACATTACGCCATACGCTGGATGCAAAGAACTACTATTTGGAAAATCTTGATGTAATGTTTAGTCCGGCAGCTAGGTATGGTTACCGCGTATCTCCCACCCCACCAACCCCCACGCCCTCCCCCCACACCATGGGTACCAAAATATTCGTTAGAATTTCTAATTAACAAAAAATAAGCTCATTTGGGGCTAAATGAAAACTAATGGTTTCCAAGACAAACGTAATAAAATTTTGATAGGAGGTTATGTTTAGAAAAATGCTTATAACTTTCCCCCATGTGCAAATTTCAGTGAGCATTCCATAGCGCGTCGCCAACAATCACTAGCGCCAATATTTATTAATGCGCTTACCTTACAAGACGAGAAATTCAAAACCACCGGGGCAGATATCAGCTGTGGTGATGCTGAAATGAAAAAAGACATCCGTGTAACTAATGGATGCAACGGGGGAATATTTCTTCTGGTTAAAAATGTGTGGTTCACTTTTTGTATTTATGGACCACATGCTTTTATGTAAATTGAATCAATTTCAGTAAGCTTACAGACGGGTTGGTAACATTATTGAAGTTAACTTCTCAGCACTTTAATCTGCATAACTGGAGAATGACACGGAAATGCATACTTTAGTAAATATGATGTTCCAATGTAGACAAATGATGACAATTTCGAAATATTCCACTATTGGAGACTTTCTAAAAAGAAATATCTTGATACCAATACAAGTGAACTTACTTGTGTAACAACTTGAATTTTGTAACGTCAAATTACTTCCAAGAAACAATGGTGTTTCTCCATCGGGGCTGGTACCCGAGCAGCACGTGCAGAGGTTGGTTCCCTTGTTGTAGCAGGACACGGACCCAGTGGTGCCATTGGAACATAGCAGGAGGCAGTCGACCTTGTTACGTAAAGGTCCGGAAAAAAACAAGTCCGCGGAGCACAAGCTGACATCAACTTTCCTGAATTCCTTTAAATTTATCTGACTTGCAGAGGAACCTAAAAACAGCCACGTCAATCTCACAAGAAGTCTGAATCGAAGCATGTTTTGATTATAGGACCAAATTGTATTATTCTATGTTTAATAGTTATTTGAAGAAAAAAACTATTGGTTTCAATTAACAAAAAAGCAGTATTATACAAATGTTGTTTTTCTCGAGAAGATAATTTTACAGTTATATATCTTCTTTTGTTCCACACGTATGGCAATGTGTAACACGGCCACCAAACTAAAATCTAATCAAACGTACGCTTACAATCCCTTTAGACCATGTACTGCGTAACACATCACTTCACTTAAAGGTACAGCCATGCTCGCAGAGTAGTTAGGAATAATTTTGTTAAATTAATGTTTTGTTGCTAGCATCAAACATTAACATTAAGAAGTGATACAAATTTGGTTACTTCAGATTGCCGAAATTATTACAAGTCTTTTAAAATTTTACTATTCATTTTGGACTTATTTGGTACATGGAATAGAAATAATCAACCAGAGCCGACATAGATTAATTAATTTAGTTAATTAGCTTCCACAGTTCGAGATAATGGTTCCGATTATCTGCATGTATACGTAGCAAACAGAGACAAATCACAATATTGCGATCGCATAAGTGGGATTTATAAGTGGGATTTATATATGAGAAGAAATAGTATACTCCTTTAACCTTTTCTGACCATATTAACCCCATCGCGAAATCATACAAACATTTCACGAGCTTCCGGTTAACCCTATGGCCCTCTAAACCGACAGGAAATTGATATTTGTGACTGATAATTAGTTGACATGATTTTGACGATTGTATTTTTTTCAACGCCCGCTGTGCTGTCAAAGCAATTTTAGAAAAGAATTGTTTACTCACATCCATGACATTGTTGTTATTTTATTAAATTGCTACATCTTATCGGGAGACCTTTACACACTTTTTACACAAAGGCATGCGTCATAATTTTAAACTAAGGTATGTAATTGACAAAATAAAGATAAGCAGATTCTTATTAATCCGAGTATATGAACAATATTATAACGATCAATGGCGCACCATACAGAAAAAGCCTGCTACAAGTTTTACAAACATAATATATATAGATCCAAGTCCTAATACAATTTGCCACTTGATGAAAATGTCCAACTTCCTTTTTAAATCCAACAATAATGTACAAAGATGATGATATTATCACTATAAATCCAAAAATACACTAGTTGTAATCCAGTGGTATATTCCCACACTGTGTAATTTTAAAATACTTGTTAAAATAATGTATTCACGGCTGGTCTTTTAAGTCTTAAAGGTCTAAACATGGTTTTTCGTAAAACAAGTAAACAACATATTTATAACGCATGTGGCTAAGAATATTCGAGAATGGACAAGTTGCACTACCCATTAAGGTATTAGATGTGTAATAGTGACTATACTGAATTCTGACAAAAGATATATCACATTATTCATCATTGTATTCTGGATTATTTTCCAAATTTTAACAACTTTTCACCTCATCTTACTTGAGTTTTGCGATTTCTTATGTACTAGGACGACGTCCTCAAATCTTACCATTAAATAATCTCATACTTGTCAACATTGGACTAATAAAAAATAAAGAAAACACAGTAATGTCATTTATTTTCGACATTTTTATTAGAGTATACTTTTCTAAATAAAAATACTCCAAAAACATGTGAAAAAAAAACAACACTTCTTTCTTTCTTTGCTTTAATTTTTTTTTTTTTGACGAATCTTCCTGTCTGACCGCGATTCCTTGTCGCCATTTTGGAGAGAAGAAATTGACGCGATTTCATTGGATAAAGTTGGAAAACTAAAATCGGGTGTTTTGTTATCGGAAGGTCGAGTGTTGACGTAAACGGTCGAACATGTAACATCGTAAAACGCTCAATGCCGACATTACACGAATATTCATAAGATTGATTATACATCTAATACCTTAAAACATTCCTGAATTTACTAGGAGCTTCTACAAATCAATTTCACGTGACGGGAACATTCTCTCAGCTATTGAAGTACCAGTGACGCAAGCAGTGTCCTTAAATGATAAGGTCACGAACATTGGGAGACAATGCATAGAATCATTGCATCAAAATTAAGGTCGATATTTTGTCCTTTGAACATTATATTTCTCATTTGCTTAGAATGTTATGAATTAAGAAACAAAGCTCACATGCAGTTTTTGCTTTTTAGACAACATTTAAGCGACTTTTTCAAAGTTAAGTAATTAAAATGTGCATTTTTTTCAAATCTTGTACAACAAAACATAAACCTTGTTAAAGTTATATATATATGGTTTGGAATTTCATGATTAAATTTTGCGCAAGAAACATTTCAGATGCATTATATGAAATATATAATGGTTGATTGTCAGTAGTAGTCAACATTTTTTTTCAAATGAGTAAATAAAAAGATTAATAATAATAATAATAATAATAATAATAATAATAATAATAATAATAATAATAATAATAATTATTATTATTATTATTATTATTATTATTATTATTATTATTATTATTATTATTATATTCATGTCACATTCATCAGATCAAAATCAACAGCTATATATCCATAGGCTTGTCGATAGTATATAGTGACGTGTTTTCTCTCAGCAGAAAAAGATCTAACACACTGTGTTCGACTGTTGTTTGTTATGCTGTTGGTATTGATGAAAGTTCGACATACTATTTTGTTGTTACATGTCATGCCACCGTTGTTACATTTTGTGCCGTTGTTACATATCGTGCCGATTTGTTACATATAATGTTACATACAATGTCGATTGTTATATTTGAAGCCGTTGTTACATATATTGGCGTAACATTTGTCCAATATTTCTTTGATGGGTTCCATACCGCAGGTCATACAAATGACACACCTATATAATGGAAGGGACATCCGAACATGGTAGTTTACATTTCAAAATGGTAATTACTTGTGCATGATTCATACTTTCCTATGAAAGGATTTTTATGTTATTATAATTGTATTTGTATTATTTAATTGTCTTAATTTTATGAGCATTAATATTTAAAGTTATATAACGATTTCAATTAAAATGACGACGGATTCCTTAACATGACAATATTATAAATACTAAATAATTTTAAATCAAGAATCATATTTTTTACATTTAAAAAATTCAATTTGTTGTTCATGTTGTTTTAATTCATGCTGTGTGTGTGTGTGTGTGTGTGTGTGTGTGTGTGTGTGTGTGTGTGTGTGTGTGTGTGTGTGTTTGTGTGTGTGTGTGTGTGTGTGTGTGTGTGTGTGTGTGTGTGTGTGTGTGTGTGTGTGTGTGTGTGTGTGTGTGTGTGTGTGTCATTGTGAGTTTTTGTGGTTGTTATTTCTCAAATTACAGCAAACATGAGAAAAGACAAAATGGCCCTTTGAATTCAAGAGTCATAACTCTTACATAATCAGAGGAAATAAAACGGTCTTGACATAAACAGATCGCACGGTAAAATGTATCCTTCAAATAGGGGTCACATACACTGTTCCACGTCCTTAGTTACTGTTGCTATAGGCTCACAAGTTAGATTCTTAATTGCAAACTGCACCAGTACACAACAGCCGAACACAGTGTGTTAAGTCTTTTTCTGGTGATAGAAAACATAATTATGTTAGTCACTATTTACTTTAGACGAACCTATTGATATAAAGCTATTGATTTTGATCTAACGAATGTGGCTATTTAGAACTTTTTCTTTAGGTACCCACATGTTCAGAACCGTTTATGTTTTACACGCTGGATGTTGCATTTAGAAGTGGTATGCCTTATTGCCCACCGGAAGTAGAACGCCTGACATAAAGTCTTTTTTTTATATTTTCAAGTAGATTGTTTTGCTTTGTGACTGTATTTGCTAATGTAATGACCCATAGTCATAACGGTATCATTTTAACATTATTATCTAATTAGCCTTCATAGATTAGCCTTAAGGGCACATATATACATGGACCACATCTATTGGTCATATGCTAAATAGGTATGACAACTAGTGCATGCATACATGCGCGTGGATTGAACAGCACAGACAGCAGAACAGCACATACGTCAGAACAGCACTGACGACATAACAATATAGGCAACCGACGACAGAAGAGCACGGCCGACCGACAAAAGGAAGACATTCGACCTTCGGCCTGTAAAAATGTATAATTATGTACTGCCACTTTTCATCATGAGTCTATATATGAAATAAACTATGTAATCTTCAAATGAGACTTTGAAGTGTGTTTAGATCCCCACATTATGTTACATGCTATAATAATAAACTTACCTCATTTTTGCATTGCCTTGCATTTGTAGGATGATTGTCAATTCAGACAACTTACCACTTAGTCGTAATTCCACCATCTTTAGCCCACTCATTTCAATTATTGTTTGACTTACATGTCCATAGAATTCTAGCTAATCATCACACATATAGTTTTCATTCAAAATGAGTTACGGTTACGATAAAATCACACATTTGCCGCCATTATTGTTTAGGAGAGCTTGTGTGCTATTTTTAGATTCCTAAAACACGGAATCCTAAAGTTCTTGTGGTTTTAAAAACTTAAATGTGCATAAGTTAGTATTAAGATGTTGGAACATTTTTTCAATAACTTTATTCACTGTTAACATGTATTTATTTTATCAGATGGCATTGAATTTTATGCAAAAGTTACGAAATTATTGTTGCAAACGGCCAGCTACATAAAACGTTAGGATTTAAGATCCGAAATGCTAAACTTAAATTTGATTGGTTACTATTCCTAAAGTGATTTTTGATTGGCTGAAATTCCTAAATCCTAATGTTTGGAAGCAGACTATATAAGAAGTGCTGCATCATTTGGAGTGAACAATAATTCGAATTTCAAAACTTGAATAATTCTAAATTTAAAAGCTTGAACAACTCAAAACCACTTAAAACAACACTTTATTATTTTTGGAACATCTGGTTTACATTAGGGACGTTTAAATAGTAATTATATTTTATTACATTATTTAGATTGACAATGTTCTTTTCATAAACGCTGCATCGGGCCTTGTTATAAGTATTTTGGTACACATAAATAATAACCTTGTTATGAAAATAAATTCAGAAAACTTCAGTTGCATTTGTCTATATACAGTAACCCTTTAATCTCTCGCAATGCATCATTAATTATTACACTATTATTAAGATCATGTAATTTGGTGCAAAACAAAGGTGAACGATTGCAGAGTTATGAAAATGCCAAATAACTATACGCCTATGCTCAGTAATGGACTGATTTAGTTAGACCGGAACGGATCATTTCATTGAAAGTGTGCGGGTACACAAAAATTACGGTGTATGTTTTCAAGGGAGGATAACCGTCTTTGCGACACATAACTTTCCTTCGCAAAGGCCCTGTTATAAGATAATGCATTTGTCTTTCTCACAATATAAGTAGGGTAAAATTGGGGGGCAAATATGCCTCCGGAGGAAAAACTGCATTGGGGGGCAAATATGCCTCCGGAGGAAAAACTGCATTGGGGGGCAAATATGCCTCCGGAGGAAAAACTGCATTGGGGGGCAAATATGCCTCCGGAGGACAAACTGCATTGGGAGCAAATATGTCTCCAGAGGAAAAACTGCTTTAGGGGTGGGGTAGGGGGTGGAGGAGGGGGGATGAAGGGTGTACTGGAAGAGGATAACTCCTACTATGTGGGTAGTGTTGGAGTGGTATCGAAATAGCCCCACTTGTTACACTGGTGGTTAGAAATAAGTGTCATGCCACTCTCAGGTGAGATGACTTCGCCCGCCATTTAGTTATTGTTTGGTCCAGATCTACGTTATTTCCTTTTGCAAACCTTTAAATATATATACTTACAAAAACTTGTGTCATTTTTTAAAATCAAGATGGAAGTAGATAGTTTTATCCGAGAGAGATGCGCACAGAGAGAGTACGTGATGTACGAAAGTCGTTTATCGACCTTTAACACCTGGCCAGAACAGATGCGTCCGACAAAGTTCCAATTGAGTCGTGCTGGACTTTATTATACCGGCGTGGGTGATATTTGCCGCTGTTTCTCCTGCGGCGTTCGATTGTCGACCTGGGACCGATCAGACAATGCTTTTGTTGAACACAAGAAATGGTCCGAAGAGTGTATGTTTTTGAAGATGATAGGGTTTGAGTTAAACACTCCACTTTTTGGATAGTGATGGGAGAAATGGATACTTCCAAAGCAGTGAGTTTGATGGAAAGTTTTTGGACTTTTTCATATGCAGAGGAATTGATCAAAACGATGATATCTGTGTATAGAAAAGAGTGTGAAGGTTGTCGAAATGGGTGGCAATCGCAAAAGGACCATATGTGTTTAGATGTGACTAATCGATACCAACTTGAATGTTATTTTGATCGCATTGTAAAATTAATTGATGAGAAAAACGTGTTGGACAGATGGGAAAAACATACAACACCATTAAACTTGACACCTTCCCTATTACATTTGTATCGTCTTAAGATATACTGTGAGGACTGGAGACAGGTGGATATGAAGACAGATTATTGGGAGACCTCGATGGTTGACACCGTACTTCGCATCCTGCAACTTGAGACACGATTCCATTAGCTCGACTGTCTGTTATATGCAAATGGGTCTAATTTATTTCATTTGACCTGATGATTCACGGTTACATAAACACGAAGCAATCCTCCAACGTTCATAATTTTTGTGTGTCGATCATTGGATTTAATTGTGAAATATGGATAGTGTTCTGAAGCTACACACGCCTCACACGGCTATGATATGTGGACCTACTTCATGCGGGAAAACTACATTTATCTTTAAAGCCTTACAAAACGTCAATGGGATCTTTCAACATCCACCCGAACGCATTTTCTACTGTTTCGGTGTTTACCAACCTATGTTTGATAAGATGAAGTTAGAGTTAAGGAACATTGAATTTGTGGAAGGTTTACCAAATAAAGAATTGTTGCAAACATGGAACTTGCAAGAACCAGCACACAAACTTTTAATCATGGATGATCTGCTTCAGAAAGGATCAAAGAACGAAGACTTGGTTGACATATACTGTCAACTGTCTCATCACTTTAATTTTACGGCTTGGTTCGTGACTCAGAACATATTTAACCAAGGATTACGAACCATCAGTTTAAACACGCATATCTTTATCATCTTTCGTATATCACGTGATGCCTTACAGGTCCAAACATTTGGTAAACAGATATTACCCGGTCAGAAAGATTTCTTCATGGATGCATATAAAAAGGCCACAAATAAAAATTATGGCTATTTATTAGTTGATCTGTCTCCTCACTCAAATCCGCTTTACAAACTGCGAACCCACATTCTACCGGGGGAGTTGATGACAGTTTTTAAATCACGGAAATAAAGATGGATGCAATAAAAAAACGAGATGGAAATTTTCTGGGATTATTGTTAAAGACCGATGCTATTCAGCAGCTAGCGATGGTGAAGACTATCCAAGATTCGCAGCTCAGGTCTGTAGTACAGATTGTCTACAATGTGCTGATGGGAACACGACACCTATCAAAAAAGACCAAACTTGATCTCAGCAAGCAAAGAAAGATCATTCGTCGTTTTGTTAGCAAAGACCTCACAGTAGATCAGCGGAAACGGATGTTTATAAAACATTTCGGACTTTTTTTAATTGTTCTCAAGGTGATAGAAAAGGAACTGTAAATGGCGGAAGAACTTGTATTAGTACCGAAGATTCAATACGAACAGCTTCTTAGGAGACAGGACATGATAGAAAAAGTGGAAACAAATAATTCGCACGAATCCAATCAACAAAAGGAGGAAAAAGACAATTCCAACCAACCCAACCAACAAAAGGAGGAAATAGACAATTCACACAAATCCAGTCAACATAAAGAAAAGGAAAGTGATGTTGGAACGTCTTTTTCACAACTGGAAAGCGATGGAATGACGAAATCTGGTATTACACTAACCAAAAGCGACAACGAAAATGCAATGTCAGAACGCCATTTAAACGATAATGACACTGAATCTGATGAGCTCATTCAAAAGAAGTCATTAAAAAGAAGTTATGTTAAAAGGAACATATCTGACATGAATTTCGAGCACCAAAAACGAAGACAACACGTTTCAAAGTCAAGAAAGTGGATTAATTACAGAGTTTAACCATTGAAACATAAATAAAATGGATAAAGAAGAGAGACTTAAAAGGTACTATTTTAATCCAACAAACGCTGGTGCCTTCTCAGGTCCGCAAAAACTTTATCAAGTAATGCAAAAACGTTACCCTGGTACATATTCTTTACGTTACATCCGACGTTGGTTGAGTGACCAGGATCCATATGCTCTTCTGCGACCAGTGAGATATCGTTTTATCAAACCCGGCGTAAGGGTGGCAACAGTCAATGAACAATGGGACGTTGATTTACTGTCTATGGAAAATATCGCCTCCAAAAATGATGGAGTGCGATTTCTACTCTGTGCTATTGACATATTGTCAAGAAGATTGTGGGTGAAACCACTGAAAGACAAAACGGCCCAGTCGGTTTTAAAAGCGATGAAAGAAATACTGAGCGAAGGGAAACCACAAAAGATTCGAGCAGACCGAGGGTCTGAGTTTGTCAACCGATGGTTCCGGAAACTGATGAAAGACAACAACATCTACTTCTTCACAACTCAAAACCCGACAAAGGCTAACTACGTAGAACGCGTGCAGAGGACACTGAAGACGGCGCTCTTTAGAATGATGAGAAATACTCGTTCTTACAGATATATTGACGATCTTAATAATATCGTGTCCAATTATAACAACTCACCCCACCGATCTTTAAATGGATTGGCACCTAATGAAGTGACCGAGAGAAACCAAGCCGATGTGTGGGCTTCCATCTACTTGAAAAAAAAAACAAAGGACCGAAAACAAGACCAAAATTTTCATTCAAAATAGGTGACCTAGTTCGCATCAGCATTGCAAAGCGCCCTTTTCAAAGAGCCTACCAGGAACAGTACACCATTGAGGTATTTAAAGTCTACAAGAAACGGTTTATGCAGGGAATACCTGTTTACGAGCTGGAAGACCTACAAAACGAACCCATAAAAGGTCTTTTTTATGAGAGTGAACTCCAAATTGTGTACAAAGATCAATCCAGTTTATGGTTTATTGAAAAGATTTTGAGACGTCGTAAAAGAAACGGTAGACAGCAACTTTTTGTTCAGTGGGAAGGGTTTCCAAATAAATTTAATAGTTGGATAAACGCTGAAGACATTAAGGAGACATCATAGTTAAAATGGATCACTACATATTTGTGAGCAGTTCCGACAGCAACCACTATTTTAGTGACAATACGACTAGTAGTTTCAAAGTTCGCCTGAACAGATCTATTGATTTGACCGGACACTGGAAAGTGGCACTAATCGAATTTAGAGCAATTACAAACAGAAAAAAAGGACTTGAAGAAATTGATATTTATTCCGATCTGTGCAAGGAAACGTTTGTATCTGGTGAAGAAAGGCCCGTTCTTCGACGCTTGATGACTAACACCAATGAGGGATGGGATTATACCTTAGTCAATCCATTTTATTTACCCGTAAAGAAGACGGACCTGCGAGAGTTTAAAATCTATATAAGAAACAGCAACAATGATGAATCGCCAAAGCTAGCAGAACCGGTGCACCTAACACTTCACTTACAACGCTATCCATTTCTATAAACCAGCCATGAAACTGTATGTTCCAAACCCTCAAAAATGGGTTGATTTTTTCGATCACTTAAAAAAGGACCAAACTTCATCGAAACAGACTGGTTCCGGAAGACGCCCGAGTGTGTTAGTGATCAATGAGGATAAAAGTAATAATACGGCAAATTGTAAGATCAAAGCCGTTCTCCCTGCAGAGCAAACTGCTGCTCAGGCTAAATCGGAACTGGAACGAGAAGATATAAATCCATCTGCGGTTGTAGATATGGTTCAGAAGCCTCTAAGACGTCGCGTTAAGCGGATCAGACGGACTCCATCCCATACTCGAGTAAAAAATCAAAAAGGTGGTGCACGGAAACGGCGGACCGGCGCAAAAAAACCAAAACGGACCAAACATCCAAGGCGAAACAACGTCAAAGCGGTCATAAGGAAAAGAGACATTTTTGGAATTAACTAGATCTATCGTGAAAAAAAATGGCCATGTATAATGAGTCTTTGTTTAAAGAAGGGCTTGTTTCCGAATTGTCACTCTTCGATTTGCCAAGTACACAAACCGGGGTCCTCGATGAGTACTTTGAAGAAATTAGACCGCTATCTCAAGTATCGGCTGAAAGTCCAGTGGAATTCAAAATCAGTGGTCAAAACTCTATGGATTACCTTGACATGAAAAACTCGCAGATTTATGTAAAGCTGAAAGTGAAAAAAAGTGACGGTACGAATCTCTCAGCTGAGAAAGTTGGACCGGCCAACCTGATCCTACACACATTGTTTTCTACGGTGGAAGTGTCTCTTCAAAACAAAGCCAGTTTTACATGCAATTACTATCCATATCGGGCCTATATTCAGACGCTCTTGAAATACGGACAAGATGCTTCATCGTCACAGTTAAACACACAGGGATGGGAGATTGATGATGCCGATGCACCTGGTGTTACAGACCCAGGTAGTACCAATACCGGTTTGTACAACAGAGCAAAATGGATTGCCGGATCAAAGACAATAGACTTTCAGGGATCCATATTCCACGACATGTTTTCTCTGGATAGATATCTGTTGAATCAGGTTGACGTGCGCGTAAAATTTTACAGAACACCACCTTCATTTTCTCTCCTAGCTGCAGACACAACTGTCGATTTCGACATCGAAATACTGGACATCTACCTCCTTGCTCGAAAAATAAGGGTCAACCCTGGTGTCATCTATGGACATTCACAAGTACTCGAAAAGAACAACGCGCTGTACCCGTACACAAAAGTGGAATGTCGATCGCAAAGTATTGCAACTGGATCTACATCGTTCAACTGGGAAAATATGTTTCAAGGCAGGAGACCAGAACGGATTGTGATAGGCTTTGTGAAGAGCACAGCCCTAAATGGAAGTTATACTACCAACCCATTCAACTTTGAAAATCTTAGCATTGAACAAATAGCCGTCTACGTTGACGGACTTCCAGCTGGAGGTAATCCGCTGCAACTCGACTTTTCCAATCCATATGGTGCTATAAGTCGAGCCTACAACAACATTTTCCTAAGTGAAGGGATCTGGACCCGAAATGAAGGCAATGCTTTAAATAGAGAACATTTCGTTGGCGGATCTTCACTCTTCGTCTTCCAGTTGGAACCCAACTACGCTCACCATGGACAGTACATGTCGCTGGTTAAGAATGCCAACGTTCGTCTCGAAGTTCGATTTAAGAACGGATTGACAGGTATATAAATCATTCTTTTTTTTCACAAATTTTTCTTTTATATAAAGACATTAACATATTTTTTGTCTTTTATGTTGTGTTTTGTTTATGTTTTGCACTGTTATGGTTTTGATTTATACGTGTTGCCGATTGTTTACTGTTTTGATGTCGATATATTTCTAAATTCCATTTTTTTTCTAGAACCCATGAGCTGTATCGTCTATAGCGAGTTGCCAGGCTACTTTGAGATCAACAAAGAGAGAGACATCATTCTGCCTTAATGGATACCAGTCAACTTGAGTGTATGATTCGTTGCGATCCCGCCATGAAAGATCATGTCATCGGTGTTTTTGCTGCTGATCGCTTACCCAGAGGTTTATCGCGCGGGCATGGATTAATCGTCAATGTAGACCCTCAATTTAGATCAGGGAGCCACTGGTGTGTTTTCTTCCGTGACGATCATGGAACGTTTGAGTTTTTCGATAGCTACGGATTAAATCCTCGACAAAATAGTAAATACTTTGACGATTGGTTGAAGACACACGCGTGTTCAATAACCTGGAATTCTTTGCAACTACAAAGTAACACAAGTTTTGTGTGTGGACTATACTGTATTGCATTCCTTCATTATAGACTTTCCGGTTATAAATTACAGGATTTTGTGAACATGTTTACCAGTGACCACTTTGCAAATGATTACTTTGTTTATCTCAGTATCAGTAGGGCTTTTAATAACTGTTTCTCGAGTAAACGTGTATTTAACCAAGAATGTTGCAACAGAATTCTACCATAAAACTGTATTCTTCATTTATAATTTGATCTTAATACTGTCAGTTTTGTGATTTTGTGTTGAATATATGATATATTTTTTTGTCATAAGTTGTTAAATTTTGTAACACCATGTATTCACCATGTAACGAACAATAAACAAACTAGAAAATAAAAACAATGTTGTTTTTGTGCTTCTTTCTTTTACCAACTGTTATAATAAGCGATATTTGGGAAAAAATGATAGACAAGTCATGTCATCTGGTATAATACTTTTATTCGATTATATGGGCGTCTATAAGAGTACATCGTACACACTTACGAAATGCAAGTTGAAACGTGCATAACCAAAACACTTAAAGATATAATCAAAAATGTAAGCGTCTTGCAACGCATTAACAAGGATTAATTCTTCAAAAACAACAACAACATCATCATTAACATCATCCAAACTGTTTAACTATAAACGATTTTTTTTTTCATCTAACAGATAGTCATACAGGCTGATCCTAATACATATATAACAAGTAATATAAAGCATGGAAGATAGAGAGGATTTTAAAAGGTACGAACATTAAATATGATCAATACACCGCTGACATCATCCTTACATTCTATTATCATAAAAAAAATATTCAAAATATTAGTAAGTCAGTATATGCTGAATATCTTGTCTTTACGTTAAAAAAAAGCTGACTGTTCAACTGGTAATGATATTACAATATGCTTTTTATGAAATTATGTTTACATTTTTTTTTCGGGATAAGTAGTAGTTTATCATCCCCAAAAGGTTTTTATTTCACTTTAGTAATAGTAACATCAGCAAAAACATATCTTTGTCCAAGTTCAAATACCTGGTTCGTGTCTAATGCAATGGTCGTGTCTAAATCAATGTTTTGGTTCATATCGGAAGAAATATGAACGGGTGAACATTCCCTCACTGTCTCTCGACACTCGTGCTCTGATTCTATGGGAACCACATTTGATGATTTAGATGAGTCATTAATTTTCATATGACCGTAACTTAAACTGTCAATGGCGTTTAAAAGGTAACGCTTGTTGTCGAAAGATGACAGTCCCAATTTGCTGACTGTCTCACCATGTAACACGTGTCCACGACTGCGAAGAACATTCATGCTTGACAACATTTGACTTTCATTGAATAGAACGTCTTTATAATGTTGAAACCTTATATCCCGTTTGACCGTTGCCTTTGACACACCTTTCAAGCGTTTTCCGACATAACCATCTTCACACAGATAACAATACATCTTCGATCTTAGACCGATGAAATGAGAAATGGGTGTACCGTTAGTTTCATCTTTGAATTTACCGAGCGTCTTTTTGTTAGTGTCATTATGCAAAGGGTGTTCTTTTGGATAATCGGACAGATCAAACGCATCATCATTGTGAATATCTCTGTAAATATCTTGTGTGTCCACACTCAGGAAAAACGAGTCTGTGTCCATCATGTGAAGCTGAGCTTTAGCACCGTATCTCTTTCTTATGTAGTTATACCAAAAGTCGTACATAAGAGCTTTGCTAAGATCGAGAATTGTCATTCCGCAGTAACATGGTTTGAAAAGCATGACCTTTTTCGGCAGCAACTCAACTGCTACGAGGTCTTCACTAAAAATGGTGATGTTCTTGAACGTGGGTTTAGCACTGAGCTTTTTTATTCGACTCTCTGTATGTACGAGTTCAATTTGCTTGTGCTTTCTAACATTTTCCATTGTTTTGCCAAATACTGATACATTCATGAGTTTGTAGAAGTTTTTCTGAAAATTCGAAGTTGCTTTCTTCCGCATGTCGGTATTGAACTCAATATACGGTTTCATCCATGGACTCTGCTTGAAACGAAGGACTCTGTGAACTTTCTTTAGACGCATACCAAGACTAAGATACAATTGTAGATTTCTGTAGTGAAGAACGTACTGTTCTTTATCCTCTAATGTCGTGAGCAGCTTTTCTACAGAAGCACTTGGTGGTAGACTTTCCTCGTCCGTTTTTTCATGCAATTTTCTTAACAGCTTTTTAGCATATGGTGACAATTCGTCCGAAGTGACATGTCTTCGCACGGGTGCTAGCGGAAGATCATTGTGAGCATCATGCAAGTGCTTCGGGTATTCTAAAGATACTTCGAGAATGTACCCAACTTCTCCATCTTTAGGAATGTCCATGATTTGCAGACCATCTATCTCGTCTTGGTCCAAGAAGGCAAAATCTCCAACTGGGAGTGGTTCTATCATGACCGTACCGTACAAGTTGTTACAATCTATATAAAATAGATATGAAGTTACATCATTTGGATCATAATTCGACAAATATGGGTTGTTTGCTTCCTTGTATCTGCAGGAAATTTGTGACACACCACCACGTATTCCAGCTTCAATCATAAGCATTTGATCCACATCTGTTATCAATTCTAATTCCACTTTCATCATTTTAAGACAGCTGGTCCACGCAAGTCCTGGAGACGTGTAAAAATGGGCGGGATCTAGCCCAAACTGCTTCATACTTTGCTTCCTAAACGTTTCGAAAACATCGGCTAAAAGCAACACGTCCGTTTTCAGGTACAGATCGTGATAATCTCCCATTGTTTCCAATTGAAATTCCTCAAAGACTTTACATGCATGAGTGTAATCCTCATCAGATATGTGTTCCTGAGTGATTGATGAGAAAAATGCATCTTTGTTTGGCAAGCTGATTTCGCTAAATCGTTCGAATGAATCCATGTATTCGTAAGGATACACACCCTTCCGTAAAAGCAATTCCATTTGGTTCATTGCAGGAAATTCTGAACCCACATGGAAGAAAGCGGCCTGTAAAGTCTTTGAGGAATTTCAATTGGAAACAATGGGAGATTATCACGATCTGTACCTGAAAACGGACGTGTTGCTTTTAGCCGATGTTTTCGAAACGTTTAGGAAGCAAAGTATGAAGCAGTTTGGGCTAGATCCCGCCCATTTTTACACGTCTCCAGGACTTGCGTGGACCAGCTGTCTTAAAATGACGAAAGTGGAATTAGAATTGATAACAGATGTGGATCAAATGCTTATGATTGAAGCTGGAATACGTGGTGGTGTGTCACAAATTTCCTGCAGATACAAGGAAGCAAACAACCCATATTTGTCGAATTATGATCCAAATGATGTAACTTCATATCTATTTTATATAGATTGTAACAACTTGTACGGTACGGTCATGATAGAACCACTCCCAGTTGGAGATTTTGCCTTCTTGGACCAAGACGAGATAGATGGTCTGCAAATCATGGACATTCCTAAAGATGGAGAAGTTGGGTACATTCTCGAAGTATCTTTAGAATACCCGAAGCACTTGCATGATGCTCACAATGATCTTCCGCTAGCACCCGTGCGAAGACATGTCACTTCGGACGAATTGTCACCATATGCTAAAAAGCTGTTAAGAAAATTGCATGAAAAAACGGACGAGGAAAGTCTACCACCAAGTGCTTCTGTAGAAAAGCTGCTCACGACATTAGAGGATAAAGAACAGTACGTTCTTCACTACAGAAATCTACAATTGTATCTTAGTCTTGGTATGCGTCTAAAGAAAGTTCACAGAGTCCTTCGTTTCAAGCAGAGTCCATGGATGAAACCGTATATTGAGTTCAATACCGACATGCGGAAGAAAGCAACTTCGAATTTTCAGAAAAACTTCTACAAACTCATGAATGTATCAGTATTTGGCAAAACAATGGAAAATGTTAGAAAGCACAAGCAAATTGAACTCGTACATACAGAGAGTCGAATAAAAAAGCTCAGTGCTAAACCCACGTTCAAGAACATCACCATTTTTAGTGAAGACCTCGTAGCAGTTGAGTTGCTGCCGAAAAAGGTCATGCTTTTCAAACCATGTTACTGCGGAATGACAATTCTCGATCTTAGCAAAGCTCTTATGTACGACTTTTGGTATAACTACATAAGAAAGAGATACGGTGCTAAAGCTCAGCTTCACATGATGGACACAGACTCGTTTTTCCTGAGTGTGGACACACAAGATATTTACAGAGATATTCACAATGATGATGCGTTTGATCTGTCCGATTATCCAAAAGAACACCCTTTGCATAATGACACTAACAAAAAGACGCTCGGTAAATTCAAAGATGAAACTAACGGTACACCCATTTCTCATTTCATCGGTCTAAGATCGAAGATGTATTGTTATCTGTGTGAAGATGGTTATGTCGGAAAACGCTTGAAAGGTGTGTCAAAGGCAACGGTCAAACGGGATATAAGGTTTCAACATTATAAAGACGTTCTATTCAATGAAAGTCAAATGTTGTCAAGCATGAATGTTCTTCGCAGTCGTGGACACGTGTTACATGGTGAGACAGTCAGCAAATTGGGACTGTCATCTTTCGACAACAAGCGTTACCTTTTAAACGCCATTGACAGTTTAAGTTACGGTCATATGAAAATTAATGACTCATCTAAATCATCAAATGTGGTTCCCATAGAATCAGAGCACGAGTGTCGAGAGACAGTGAGGGAATGTTCACCCGTTCATATTTCTTCCGATATGAACCAAAACATTGATTTAGACACGACCATTGCATTAGACACGAACCAGGTATTTGAACTTGGACAAAGATATGTTTTTGCTGATGTTACTATTACTAAAGTGAAATAAAAACCTTTTGGGGATGATAAACTACTACTTATCCCGAAAAAAAAATGTAAACATAATTTCATAAAAAGCATATTGTAATATCATTACCAGTTGAACAGTCAGCTTTTTTTTAACGTAAAGACAAGATATTCAGCATATACTGACTTACTAATATTTTGAATATTTTTTTTATGATAATAGAATGTAAGGATGATGTCAGCGGTGTATTGATCATATTTAATGTTCGTACCTTTTAAAATCCTCTCTATCTTCCATGCTTTATATTACTTGTTATATATGTATTAGGATCAGCCTGTATGACTATCTGTTAGATGAAAAAAAAATCGTTTATAGTTAAACAGTTTGGATGATGTTAATGATGATGTTGTTGTTGTTTTTGAAGAATTAATCCTTGTTAATGCGTTGCAAGACGCTTACATTTTTGATTATATCTTTAAGTGTTTTGGTTATGCACGTTTCAACTTGCATTTCGTAAGTGTGTACGATGTACTCTTATAGACGCCCATATAATCGAATAAAAGTATTATACCAGATGACATGACTTGTCTATCATTTTTTCCCAAATATCGCTTATTATAACAGTTGGTAAAAGAAAGAAGCACAAAAACAACATTGTTTTTATTTTCTAGTTTGTTTATTGTTCGTTACATGGTGAATACATGGTGTTACAAAATTTAACAACTTATGACAAAAAAATATATCATATATTCAACACAAAATCACAAAACTGACAGTATTAAGATCAAATTATAAATGAAGAATACAGTTTTATGGTAGAATTCTGTTGCAACATTCTTGGTTAAATACACGTTTACTCGAGAAACAGTTATTAAAAGCCCTACTGATACTGAGATAAACAAAGTAATCATTTGCAAAGTGGTCACTGGTAAACATGTTCACAAAATCCTGTAATTTATAACCGGAAAGTCTATAATGAAGGAATGCAATACAGTATAGTCCACACACAAAACTTGTGTTACTTTGTAGTTGCAAAGAATTCCAGGTTATTGAACACGCGTGTGTCTTCAACCAATCGTCAAAGTATTTACTATTTTGTCGAGGATTTAATCCGTAGCTATCGAAAAACTCAAACGTTCCATGATCGTCACGGAAGAAAACACACCAGTGGCTCCCTGATCTAAATTGAGGGTCTACATTGACGATTAATCCATGCCCGCGCGATAAACCTCTGGGTAAGCGATCAGCAGCAAAAACACCGATGACATGATCTTTCATGGCGGGATCGCAACGAATCATACACTCAAGTTGACTGGTATCCATTAAGGCAGAATGATGTCTCTCTCTTTGTTGATCTCAAAGTAGCCTGGCAACTCGCTATAGACGATACAGCTCATGGGTTCTAGAAAAAAAATGGAATTTAGAAATATATCGACATCAAAACAGTAAACAATCGGCAACACGTATAAATCAAAACCATAACAGTGCAAAACATAAACAAAACACAACATAAAAGACAAAAAATATGTTAATGTCTTTATATAAAAGAAAAATTTGTGAAAAAAAAGAATGATTTATATACCTGTCAATCCGTTCTTAAATCGAACTTCGAGACGAACGTTGGCATTCTTAACCAGCGACATGTACTGTCCATGGTGAGCGTAGTTGGGTTCCAACTGGAAGACGAAGAGTGAAGATCCGCCAACGAAATGTTCTCTATTTAAAGCATTGCCTTCATTTCGGGTCCAGATCCCTTCACTTAGGAAAATGTTGTTGTAGGCTCGACTTATAGCACCATATGGATTGGAAAAGTCGAGTTGCAGCGGATTACCTCCAGCTGGAAGTCCGTCAACGTAGACGGCTATTTGTTCAATGCTAAGATTTTCAAAGTTGAATGGGTTGGTAGTATAACTTCCATTTAGGGCTGTGCTCTTCACAAAGCCAATCACAATCCGTTCTGGTCTCCTGCCTTGAAACATATTTTCCCAGTTGAACGATGTAGATCCAGTTGCAATACTTTGCGATCGACATTCCACTTTTGTGTACGGGTACAGCGCGTTGTTCTTTTCGAGTACTTGTGAATGTCCATAGATGACACCAGGGTTGACCCTTATTTTTCGAGCAAGGAGGTAGATGTCCAGTATTTCGATGTCGAAATCGACAGTTGTGTCTGCAGCTAGGAGAGAAAATGAAGGTGGTGTTCTGTAAAATTTTACGCGCACGTCAACCTGATTCAACAGATATCTATCCAGAGAAAACATGTCGTGGAATATGGATCCCTGAAAGTCTATTGTCTTTGATCCGGCAATCCATTTTGCTCTGTTGTACAAACCGGTATTGGTACTACCTGGGTCTGTAACACCAGGTGCATCGGCATCATCAATCTCCCATCCCTGTGTGTTTAACTGTGACGATGAAGCATCTTGTCCGTATTTCAAGAGCGTCTGAATATAGGCCCGATATGGATAGTAATTGCATGTAAAACTGGCTTTGTTTTGAAGAGACACTTCCACCGTAGAAAACAATGTGTGTAGGATCAGGTTGGCCGGTCCAACTTTCTCAGCTGAGAGATTCGTACCGTCACTTTTTTTCACTTTCAGCTTTACATAAATCTGCGAGTTTTTCATGTCAAGGTAATCCATAGAGTTTTGACCACTGATTTTGAATTCCACTGGACTTTAAGCCGATACTTGAGATAGCGGTCTAATTTCTTCAAAGTACTCATCGAGGACCCCGGTTTGTGTACTTGGCAAATCGAAGAGTGACAATTCGGAAACAAGCCCTTCTTTAAACAAAGACTCATTATACATGGCCATTTTTTTTCACGATAGATCTAGTTAATTCCAAAAATGTCTCTTTTCCTTATGACCGCTTTGACGTTGTTTCGCCTTGGATGTTTGGTCCGTTTTGGTTTTTTTGCGCCGGTCCGCCGTTTCCGTGCACCACCTTTTTGATTTTTTACTCGAGTATGGGATGGAGTCCGTCTGATCCGCTTAACGCGACGTCTTAGAGGCTTATGAACCATATCTACAACCGCAGATGGATTTATATCTTCTCGTTCCAGTTCCGATTTAGCCTGAGCAGCAGTTTGCTCTGCAGGGAGAACGGCTTTGATCTTACAATTTGCCGTATTATTACTTTTATCCTCATTGATCACTAACACACTCGGGCGTCTTCCGGAACCAGTCTGTTTCGATGAAGTTTGGTCCTTTTTTAAGTGATCGAAAAAATCAACCCATTTTTGAGGGTTTGGAACATACAGTTTCATGGCTGGTTTATAGAAATGGATAGCGTTGTAAGTGAAGTGTTAGGTGCACCGGTTCTGCTAGCTTTGGCGATTCATCATTGTTGCTGTTTCTTATATAGATTTTAAACTCTCGCAGGTCCGTCTTCTTTACGGGTAAATAAAATGGATTGACTAAGGTATAATCCCATCCCTCATTGGTGTTAGTCATCAAGCGTCGAAGAACGGGCCTTTCTTCACCAGATACAAACGTTTCCTTGCACAGATCGGAATAAATATCAATTTCTTCAAGTCCTTTTTTTCTGTTTGTAATTGCTCTAAATTCGATTAGTGCCACTTTCCAGTGTCCGGTCAAATCAATAGATCTGTTCAGGCGAACTTTGAAACTACTAGTCGTATTGTCACTAAAATAGTGGTTGCTGTCGGAACTGCTCACAAATATGTAGTGATCCATTTTAACTATGATGTCTCCTTAATGTCTTCAGCGTTTATCCAACTATTAAATTTATTTGGAAACCCTTCCCACTGAACAAAAAGTTGCTGTCTACCGTTTCTTTTACGACGTCTCAAAATCTTTTCAATAAACCATAAACTGGATTGATCTTTGTACACAATTTGGAGTTCACTCTCATAAAAAAGACCTTTTATGGGTTCGTTTTGTAGGTCTTCCAGCTCGTAAACAGGTATTCCCTGCATAAACCGTTTCTTGTAGACTTTAAATACCTCAATGGTGTACTGTTCCTGGTAGGCTCTTTGAAAAGGGCGCTTTGCAATGCTGATGCGAACTAGGTCACCTATTTTGAATGAAAATTTTGGTCTTGTTTTCGGTCCTTTGTTTTTTTTTTCAAGTAGATGGAAGCCCACACATCGGCTTGGTTTCTCTCGGTCACTTCATTAGGTGCCAATCCATTTAAAGATCGGTGGGGTGAGTTGTTATAATTGGACACGATATTATTAAGATCGTCAATATATCTGTAAGAACGAGTATTTCTCATCATTCTAAAGAGCGCCGTCTTCAGTGTCCTCTGCACGCGTTCTACGTAGTTAGCCTTTGTCGGGTTTTGAGTTGTGAAGAAGTAGATGTTGTTGTCTTTCATCAGTTTCCGGAACCATCGGTTGACAAACTCAGACCCTCGGTCTGCTCGAATCTTTTGTGGTTTCCCTTCGCTCAGTATTTCTTTCATCGCTTTTAAAACCGACTGGGCCGTTTTGTCTTTCAGTGGTTTCACCCACAATCTTCTTGACAATATGTCAATAGCACAGAGTAGAAATCGCACTCCATCATTTTTGGAGGCGATATTTTCCATAGACAGTAAATCAACGTCCCATTGTTCATTGACTGTTGCCACCCTTACGCCGGGTTTGATAAAACGATATCTCACTGGTCGCAGAAGAGCATATGGATCCTGGTCACTCAACCAACGTCGGATGTAACGTAAAGAATATGTACCAGGGTAACGTTTTTGCATTACTTGATAAAGTTTTTGCGGACCTGAGAAGGCACCAGCGTTTGTTGGATTAAAATAGTACCTTTTAAGTCTCTCTTCTTTATCCATTTTATTTATGTTTCAATGGTTAAACTCTGTAATTAATCCACTTTCTTGACTTTGAAACGTGTTGTCTTCGTTTTTGGTGCTCGAAATTCATGTCAGATATGTTCCTTTTAACATAACTTCTTTTTAATGACTTCTTTTGAATGAGCTCATCAGATTCAGTGTCATTATCGTTTAAATGGCGTTCTGACATTGCATTTTCGTTGTCGCTTTTGGTTAGTGTAATACCAGATTTCGTCATTCCATCGCTTTCCAGTTGTGAAAAAGACGTTCCAACATCACTTTCCTTTTCTTTATGTTGACTGGATTTGTGTGAATTGTCTATTTCCTCCTTTTGTTGGTTGGGTTGGTTGGAATTGTCTTTTTCCTCCTTTTGTTGATTGGATTCGTGCGAATTATTTGTTTCCACTTTTTCTATCATGTCCTGTCTCCTAAGAAGCTGTTCGTATTGAATCTTCGGTACTAATACAAGTTCTTCCGCCATTTACAGTTCCTTTTCTATCACCTTGAGAACAATTAAAAAAAGTCCGAAATGTTTTATAAACATCCGTTTCCGCTGATCTACTGTGAGGTCTTTGCTAACAAAACGACGAATGATCTTTCTTTGCTTGCTGAGATCAAGTTTGGTCTTTTTTGATAGGTGTCGTGTTCCCATCAGCACATTGTAGACAATCTGTACTACAGACCTGAGCTGCGAATCTTGGATAGTCTTCACCATCGCTAGCTGCTGAATAGCATCGGTCTTTAACAATAATCTCAGAAAATTTCCATCTCGTTTTTTTATTGCATCCATCTTTATTTCCGTGATTTAAAAACTGTCATCAACTCCCCCGGTAGAATGTGGGTTCGCAGTTTGTAAAGCGGATTTGAGTGAGGAGACAGATCAACTAATAAATAGCCATAATTTTTATTTGTGGCCTTTTTATATGCATCCATGAAGAAATCTTTCTGACCGGGTAATATCTGTTTACCAAATGTTTGGACCTGTAAGGCATCACGTGATATACGAAAGATGATAAAGATATGCGTGTTTAAACTGATGGTTCGTAATCCTTGGTTAAATATGTTCTGAGTCACGAACCAAGCCGTAAAATTAAAGTGATGAGACAGTTGACAGTATATGTCAACCAAGTCTTCGTTCTTTGATCCTTTCTGAAGCAGATCATCCATGATTAAAAGTTTGTGTGCTGGTTCTTGCAAGTTCCATGTTTGCAACAATTCTTTATTTGGTAAACCTTCCACAAATTCAATGTTCCTTAACTCTAACTTCATCTTATCAAACATAGGTTGGTAAACACCGAAACAGTAGAAAATGCGTTCGGGTGGATGTTGAAAGATCCCATTGACGTTTTGTAAGGCTTTAAAGATAAATGTAGTTTTCCCGCATGAAGTAGGTCCACATATCATAGCCGTGTGAGGCGTGTGTAGCTTCAGAACACTATCCATATTTCACAATTAAATCCAATGATCGACACACAAAAATTATGAACGTTGGAGGATTGCTTCGTGTTTATGTAACCGTGAATCATCAGGTCAAATGAAATAAATTAGACCCATTTGCATATAACAGACAGTCGAGCTAATGGAATCGTGTCTCAAGTTGCAGGATGCGAAGTACGGTGTCAACCATCGAGGTCTCCCAATAATCTGTCTTCATATCCACCTGTCTCCAGTCCTCACAGTATATCTTAAGACGATACAAATGTAATAGGGAAGGTGTCAAGTTTAATGGTGTTGTATGTTTTTCCCATCTGTCCAACACGTTTTTCTCATCAATTAATTTTACAATGCGATCAAAATAACATTCAAGTTGGTATCGATTAGTCACATCTAAACACATATGGTCCTTTTGCGATTGCCACCCATTTCGACAACCTTCACACTCTTTTCTATACACAGATATCATCGTTTTGATCAATTCCTCTGCATATGAAAAAGTCCAAAAACTTTCCATCAAACTCACTGCTTTGGAAGTATCCATTTCTCCCATCACTATCCAAAAAGTGGAGTGTTTAACTCAAACCCTATCATCTTCAAAAACATACACTCTTCGGACCATTTCTTGTGTTCAACAAAAGCATTGTCTGATCGGTCCCAGGTCGACAATCGAACGCCGCAGGAGAAACAGCGGCAAATATCACCCACGCCGGTATAATAAAGTCCAGCACGACTCAATTGGAACTTTGTCGGACGCATCTGTTCTGGCCAGGTGTTAAAGGTCGATAAACGACTTTCGTACATCACGTACTCTCTCTGTGCGCATCTCTCTCGGATAAAACTATCTACTTCCATCTTGATTTTAAAAAATGACACAAGTTTTTGTAAGTATATATATTTAAAGGTTTGCAAAAGGAAATAACGTAGATCTGGACCAAACAATAACTAAATGGCGGGCGAAGTCATCTCACCTGAGAGTGGCATGACACTTATTTCTAACCACCAGTGTAACAAGTGGGGCTATTTCGATACCACTCCAACACTACCCACATAGTAGGAGTTATCCTCTTCCAGTACACCCTTCATCCCCCCTCCTCCACCCCCTACCCCACCCCTAAAGCAGTTTTTCCTCTGGAGACATATTTGCTCCCAATGCAGTTTGTCCTCCGGAGGCATATTTGCCCCCCCAATGCAGTTTTTCCTCCGGAGGCATATTTGCCCCCCAATGCAGTTTTTCCTCCGGAGGCATATTTGCCCCCCAATGCAGTTTTTCCTCCGGAGGCATATTTGCCCCCCAATTTTACCCTACTAATATACAGTTTTGGAGTTCCCAAAGAAACGGTTTGCTGTTTAATTGCTTCCAAAGTTGCGACATTTACTATAAATTAAAGATCAAATTCACTTAGTGTCGTGTAACCTTTAAGATTTTCTCAGTTGCTTCACACTGTTCCAAATGCGTTGGTTTGTGAGCACTTGTTAAAGGTTAATGAATTGCCGCCTTCTGATTGGTTAAAGTCAGCTGTTTTGGAACGGCCCATTGACCAGATATACGGATGTATGCATCACAGGTGCGCGGCACTTAACGTTTCTATGGATATATTTTTGTGTGTTCAACATTAAAACATGCACATTAGCATAACAAACAAGAACAGTTTCGCAAAATGACTCAAAACTGGATCAGGTAAACAGGTTAAAGCAGTATGGGAGCAATTAACAAAGACATATTTGAAAAGTTATTGTTGTTGTTTGTAAGTTTTCAGTATACTACAAATCTCGAGAAAAAAGTATGTATATGTACATATATAACGTACATACCTGAGATCATAGAATGGTTACAAACAAAATAAAAAGCAAAACCCGACACCATTTAATAGTTTTTTTCAAAAACATTACATAGGTAAAACAAAAGTTGACAACATTGTTGTAATTAACTATAAAACTATTGTATACAAGCAGAAATTGCACATTGCAGCAGCCTGACATTACACAAATAATAATTGTTCAGAACAAAGTATCATGTCAGTCTAGGGTTTGAACCCAGGACCCTCCGATCCCGAGTCCATAACCCTATCCGAAGTTCGCCGAGTTTCATTTTAGCAACTTATAAATAGGATTACCTTTTACACGTGACAAAAGGTTGTCTTTTTGTGTGATTTGAGAAATTTGTTGTCCACGTCCGTGGTGCAAGTTTTGCATTTTGCCTTTTTGTCATCTTCATTTGAAATACCGACGTATTTCCATATGATGTATTTGATGTGTATTTTGCTGGTAGATTTTTGTAGCGTTCAGGCTCTGCCATGTTTATTATCGAATAAATGACGTCAATGATAAGGGCTAGGACGATATATTGCTTTCGAATTTTGGCGTGGTTAATTTACAATAATACTTTGATAACTTAGTTAAAATAGTTAAAATCTTTTTAATTTTGGTAACCCAAACTTTTATACAGATTTTTTTTCAATCACTTGCATCCAAATCTAACACTATTGCCAGCTCTACTGGTTCAAGCCTTTGAAAAACTTTGCTTAAAATCAATTTGTAGATCCCTTTTCTTTCACATTAGGTGAATAATTACTTATTTTTTTAATTCTAATAAAAGATCGCGATTCAACGATCTTTGCAAATATGGCAAATGTTCGTACCCGTTTTTTAATGGGATTCGTACAAATCAGAGTGCTCGGATACTTGCCGCAGCACTAAAAAAGTATAGCATTGCAATTTAAATTATATACCATCGATTGACATTAAAATGTGCAAGATGTGTAAGGACTTATCAAGTTGAAATGCAAATCAACATGTTTGAATATTTACCCGAAATTAGTTCCAAAATATATACATGTAAAGGCCAACAGTTCGAGCATATTTTACGCTTTGAGACAAATGTCTTATTATCTTGTGTCAGATAACGTATTGTAATACCATGACTGCTTTTCTTGTAAATCACACACAACGACAACAGTAACAACAACAAAACACAACAACAACAGTTAGACAAATTGTATTATGTGTACGGGTCTTTGACTTAATATACATTTGGCTATTTACGTGTGGATTGGTTTGCGGCAAAGCACAATGCAAACTTGCCTATATTTTAATATAGACCTTTGAAATCCATATTCCAAAGGTATATATGCGTAAAGTGAATCAAAGAACTGCGTTTTTTGTATGTTTGTGCCGCCATGTTTTCTGTTCTGTACATTTTTATTTGAAAATGGTAACAGATCGTGCTTAATGTCTGGGGTATTGTTTTATCCGCTGCAACAGGTTCGCGGCCTTATTCTTTTTTTGTATGTAAATGGTCTTTACTCTAACTATTAAAAACTACATTCTTACCTCCCTTGTGGGAATGATTTTGGTGTACAGTTACTGCAGAAAACTTAAGAATCTTATTGATTGAAATAAGAATGTATTAAAAAGGTAAGCGCCTCAATCTTAAGTGTTTTTTTCAAAAGTTTAAAAGGTGCAAAATTCTTAAGTTTTATCCACTTGTCATTACAAACATATATTTCCTATCTAAACCACGCATCACAGATTGCTGATCAAAGTCGTCCTTAATTTGATTAAAGCACGAGTTTATGTAGAAATTAAGCCCAAAATTAACAAATAACAGGGGAAGAGTTTTGTAAATTGTATTTGATTTAGGCAAACAGTCGGATATTACTTTTAACTTGCTTCATAACGCTGCTTTAATTAGAGTGAGCTTATGACAGTCGTGAATGAAATGAACCGCTGGTAAGAGAGTTACTCAAGGAGCTGACATTTAATAAAATGGAAAATTTATAGAAAATTGATTAGTTTTATTTTACAGTTAATGTTAATTTAATTGTACAATTTTAGAATGAAAAAGGCTATCTTTGGCATAATTGACTTTAAATTCAGAATGTTGGCAGACTATAGCAGATCATTTTGATTTGAGGGGACACAACAAGAGATGGACAAATATATAATGAGTGCTAGTCAGCTTCATTAGTTTCAATGATTACATTTCTAAGTCATATCTGAAACAGTAACTTATAGCAGAGAGCAGTTTTAGTTTTACTATATTATATATGTTCTGGATTTTATTAAAACATATGCAAATAAAAGTATGGGTCGCCATGCTTGTTTTTGGGCTATTTTATTTTACTTAAGCATTTATAAGCCCTTAAAGATGGTATCCGAAAGTTGGCCGATATCTATATGTAACAAGATTTTAAATCATGTTTTGTAGAATTTGTGCATAATTAGTGCATAAAATTATAATTAGTTTAAGTAAAGGCTGTTTACAACATTAACTCAATCGTAAGACGGTACAATCGTGAAGATGAACTAAAGATTGTGAAATTATTTCAGAATCATGTCTGTACTCTTCTATGTCGACAGATAACATGTCTATATTCGTCTATATCGACAGATAACACGTCTTTACTATTTTATATCGACAGATAACACGTTTATACTCTTTAAAATCAACAGATAACACGTCAATATGCTTTTATATCGACAGATTACACGTTTATACTTTTTTATATCGACAGATAACACTCCTTCACTCTTCTATATCGACAGATAACACGTATATACTCTTCTATATCGACAGATAATACGCTTATACTCTTCTATGTTGATAGGTAACACGTCTATACTCTTCTATGTTGACAGATAACACGTCTATACTCTTTTATATATACATATAACACGTTTATTCTCTTTTATATCGAGCGATAACACTCCTATACTCTTCTATATCGACAGATATCACGTCTATATTTTTCTATATGGACTGACAACACTCATATACTCTTCTGTATCGATAGATCACACGTCTATATTCATCTATATGGACAGATGACACTTCTATACTCATTTTTATCGACAGATAATACTCCTATACTCTTCTATAGAGACAGATAACACTCCTATAGTCTTCTGTATCGACAGATAACACACACGTCTATACTCTTCTATATCGACATATAATGCGTCCATACTCTTCTATATCGACAGATTACACTCCTATATACGTCTATGTCGACAGAAATTAGTCCTATACTCTTGTATATGACAGATAATAGTCATATACTCTTGTATATCGACAGATAATGCACATATACTCTTCAATATCGACAGATAACACTCTTAAATTTTTCTTTATTGACAAATAACACACACGTCTATACTCTTATATATCGACAGATAACACGTTTATACTCTTTTATATCGATAATAACACATTTATACTATTTTATATCGACGGATAACACGTTTATATTATTTTATACCGACAGATGACACGTCAATTCTCTTCTATATCAATGGATAACACGCTTATACTCTTCTATAAACGACAGATAACACGTCCGTTCTCTTCTAAATTGACAGATAACATGTCTCTACTCTTCTATATCGACATATAACACGCTTATACTCTTCTATATCGACAGATAACACGTCTATACTCTCCTTTATCGACAGATAACACGTCCGTTCTCTTCTATGTCGACAGATAACACGTCTCTACTCTTCTATATCGACAGATAACACGTCTTTACTATTCTATATCGACAGATAACACGTATATACTATTCTATATCGACAGATAACACGTATATACTATTCTATATCGACAGATAACACGTCTGTTCTCTTCTATATCGACAGATTACACGTCTATACTATTCTATATCGGCAGATAACACGTCTATACTATTCTATATCGACAGATAACACGTCCGTTCTCTTCTATATCGACAGATAACTATCTAAAGTAGTTTAAACTGGACTATATATGCAGTCTTAATTCAGAGTTTGGTTACTGTTTCGATGATGAAAAAAACAACAACATGAGAGCGTCGGCTTGCGGATCGGGAGGTCGTGGGTTCGAACCCTGGCCGGGTCAAACCAAAGACTTTAAAGTTGGTAGTTGTGGCTTCCCTCCTAACGCTCGGGGCTAAGGGGACAGCATTACGCCTGACTCGTCGGTGTCAGTATAATGGACCGGCCGGGTTCAGTCCTTGGGCACCTCATAATTGCCCTTGTGCTATAATGATAGAAATGTCGCTGCTCAGTATCGGCAAAAATGCCGGCATATCCCATCCCATCCCAACAACATGATATCTCATAATTGTTGCATCAACGTTGCATGTAACAGCGAGAGCTTTAATGTTTTAGCAATATATATAACAAGCCTTCGTCTTACTGGAAAACAGGAGAAGCGTCCTGATTAAAAGAACTTGGGATAGAAAAAGGAGAGAAAAAGAACATTATTACCTGATCAGGTGATTTTTATTTTGAACACATTAGGGATTTGCCGGCATTTTTGCCGATACTGTGCAGCGACATTTCTATCATTATAGCACAGAGGCACCTATGGGGAGCCCAGGGTCTGAACCCGGTCGGTCTATTATATTGACACCGACGAGTCAGGCGTAATGCTGTCCCCTTAGTTCCCGTTAGGAGGGAAGCCTGTACACATTAAGCATTTATATTATCTGTTAATCATGTTTTAAAACACATTTTTGTGAAAAGAAGACTCTAACAAATATAATCAAACATCAACATGAAAGAAAACGCAATCAGTACCGTGAAGACATGTTGATATTGTTATGTTTATATGTTATATGTTCATATGTTCAATATGGCTGGCGATCCAGTGATGGATGAATACGGAATCTTATAAAGGCCATAGAGATTTTTAGTTCTACAAGTATTTCTAATGGAGGGGAAACTGTCATATGTCATGTTGAAGAACATTGTTTTCTATCTGAATAGGGTAAATCAGGGGTATCGGGATTTGAACTCGATTTTATGTTCCCTAAGCTTGAAATTGGGCGCCACTTATAACTGCGAAGACGAACTTTTTTCTGTATCTCGTCAACCTTACCAGGGGCGAAGAGCTTCATGTCAGGTCTGACATGCATGGCGTTCTGAAGCGTCTTGATGATTACGTAACGCGCCAAATTTGGCGAAAACACGATTCATAAATGGAACCGTTGTCGTTATCGCCCCTTCTCCGTCGAGAAGTGAGGCAGCCTCCGACGACCTAAATTGGTTATTGCAACCAGTATGGCGTAACCAGTACGTAGATCTCATTTACCGGTTTGAGATTTCACTTCAATCAAGCGTTTTCGTTACAGGATTCTTGTCTTCGTCAACATAAATGAGAATCAGTGAATGACGATTGGAGAAAAAAAAATAATTAAGGGCTCCTCTTCCGTGTCGTAGTTTCTTGACACTTTAAGGCAATAAGGCAATGGAACATTTATGTTTAGATTAAAGCATCCCCAGCCCTCCCCCAACAGAATACCACACTCCGAGATCACAGCTGAAACAATTACTTCGAGTAGGGTACACATGGGTGTCGTGAGAAAGATGTCGTAAAACAATTAGTCACACTTAGTCACATGGGCTGAGTGCACTGCTATAGATCAGTAATCTTGAATCCCCAAGCGGATACCACGGAAGCCTGAGGTTGTGTCCGTCCCGCCCCCAATACCCTCTCTTAACCCGTAAATACCCCACTATGAAGCCAGACAAGGTCACAAATTACTTTTATAAACCTTCTGGTTATGTCTACTATAAACTAAAAGCGGATTCACAAAATTTGACGGACGATTCATCTTACACAATGAAAGCGTTTACTGAAGTAGCCACATTTCGAGACAATGGACCGTTCCGCGATTTGTGTCCTCTATAAATGTGATGTCATAGGCACTGATAAGAAAGTTTAAGGCAGCCATCTTTGAAGGCAGAAGCTAATGCAGACTGAACTCTGGAAATATGTGCTGTATTAAACTCACCACTGTGTTTTTAGTTTTCAGTCTATTTTACTGGATTTTAAATCATACTGGATTTTAAATCAAATTTAACCGCTTTTATGAAGTATTTTAAATATCAAAACTATATTTTCATAGTTTAATAGCTAAAAAAGTACAACCCCAAAAGATACACTGTTCCTTTTGTTTAAGAATGAGCCAATAATTTTATTTATTTCTGTATACTAACTCTTTGTGCATTTATCAATTTTGAATATATTGGATTCTGTTCTAAGAATATAAATTTCAAGAGCTTTCCATTGGTGTAAAGCTTTTAATCTTTGGACCACAAATAAGAAAATTACAAGCAAATAAATTTACGCTTCTTTACGATTCATCTGAAAATCCCTTGAAGTTGCCATCAAAGATGGCTGCCGAGATAAGGGATCTTCACTGATGTGGGAACTATCTATTGTTATTATGACAGTTTAAATCACGCCTACCTTAAATGCTCACAAACAGTATCACAAACTAAACGCACATATTCTTTTATATAAAGTAGGCCAACCCCTCACCACGTGGTTTACACTTATAAAGATTGGATTACTGCGAAGACGAAACTACTTTTTGTATCTCGTCAACCTCACCAGGGGCGAAGAGCTTCCTGTAAGGTTTGACATGCTTGGCGTTTTGAAGCATCTAGCAGATTACGTCCAAATCTGGCGAAAACACGATTCATATCTGGATCCGTTGTCGTTATCGCCCCTTCTCCGTCGAGAAGTGAGGCAGCCCCCGACAACATAAATCGCTTATTGCAACCAGTATGGCGCAACCAGTACGTAGATCTCATTTACCGGTTTGAGATTTCACTTCAATCAAGCGTTTTCGTTACAGGGTTCTTGTCTTCGTCAACATAAAAGAGAATCAGTGAATGACGATTGGAGAAAGAAATAAATTTAAAGATGCTTCATCAACACATTGGGGACCGTCCTTGAGATTAACCGTCGTACTTATATGCATTGTAATTGACCACTCCTTTTTAAAGGTGGTATTCGATATTTGATATTTGCCATTATCTTACACATGTAAAACCCCTGTTCTTCGGAATCTGTGCATACAACCTGCATACACTTTATACTTCAGTTAAACTTACAGGTGCTTATAACATTTCCTCAAGTGTTAGACAGTAAAAAAATCGTGAAATATATCGCATTATATGTCTGTTATTTCTAAATCTATAAACAAAGATAACGGGGATTTTATCTAAAAATAGACATCGAAGTCAGAGCTGATTAATCGAATGATCATACAATGTGATCTCAAAATTATGTGGTCACGTGGTTTTCTTAATTTAAAAAAAAGCCGTGCGGCGTAGCTCGGATAGGAAATACATTTTTGTAATGACAAGTGCGGTGTTATGCTGCACCATGGATGTAGGGCACCAACAAACCGCATTTTCTGGTATCTTTTAGGTAACAATATTTTCTTTTGGTTGCATAAGTAAAAATGGTCTAAAATATCAGATACCATCTTTAAACTATAGAACCCCACGTTAAATGTCGGTACACACGATAAGTATAAGGTTAGGGGTCTGGGACCAAGACCGGGTATGGTGACCTAGATAAACTGTGGTACATAAGTTTTGTGTTAAAAATACCATTATTAAATTTTAGAACTCCGCGTTCAATGTAGGGAGCCAGCGATAAATAGAAGGTTAAGGTAAGAGAACCAAGACCGGGAGAGGTGATCTCTGTCGCCGTGTGCTGGTTTCATAACCATGTTTCACAGGATACTGTATTTCTACTTGCTCTAGATGGTGGGTTATGTATATAGTAGTTCATTTTGTGTTGCATTTTATAGTTACATTGACATCTAGTTTAAACAAGTGTTATGTAATAGTATGCAGTGACAGCATAGTATCACAGTGAAGGCAATGTAGTATATGTTATACCTTCAAACTGCATAAAACTGACATGTGCATGACCCAAGGACAGCGGAGCAACCTACATCAAGCCACGTCAGGTTCATGGACAAAAGTCCCACGACGCAGAATTCGCCACTGCTGGGCTCGCCAGGTAACCAGTAGGTCGACGTTACGATTTCACCGGAACTTGCCAGGTACCAGGGTCCTGAGACATCGGTACTGTTGGTTATTATATCCATCCAGTAAATGTCGTTTGGTCCTAGATAACATGAAGGTAAAGCTAATATGGATGTTGATTGATGACAATGATGATCGACATGAACACTTTCCTTATATGTAAGAACTTAAAGAACAAACTGTTCTTCTGAGCTACTGAACACCATAGTTCTGCATTATTATTTTTCTATCACTTTTCTGTATAAAGGTTGTTACTTCATCTTGCCTGCTCCTGCACACAGGCGTTGCGATGAAATAAATTGCACACAGTTTGAATTTTATTCATACTGAATAAACGCATGCGAAAATACACACTAACGCACTAACGGAATGATGAAACCAACAGCGCTCAGTCCGATTCCTTTCTGATACACAGAATTTACGCACCGAATGTATGCATCGAATCTATTAAACGAATTTACCACCGAATATATGCAACGAATTTACGCACCAAAGTTGCTCAACGTAGCTACGTATCGAATCTATGCAAAGAATTTGCGCACCGAATTTAAAAAACGAATTTACGCTCACAAAAATTTGGGCTGCGAATTTACTCACTGAATTTATACTACAAATTTAACAAATTCACTCCGAGTTTATGAACAAATTTACGCCATGAATTTATTCAACGAATATGCGGACTGAGATTGCGCAAAGAATTCATGCAACAAATTTACGCAATAACTTTTCGCACCGAATTCATGCGTTCATGAAATACCGTCTTTATACATACCGTCTATAAGGACTGGTCTGACCTGTTCCATTGTTTCTATGCTGTCCACCAGTAGTACAGCCGAGTTATGTTGTGCACAGTAAGACTGTAAATATAGATGTTACACAATTACTTTTAAAAAGCAATATTAGGTGTTGTATTGTCAAATAAATGTACATGTATACCATATCGAATTAATAGTTGGTGTTCTGGAAAAAAATGGGAGGCTGTGGGTTCGATCTCTGACAGGAATATGTCAGAGAATTAAAATCGGAATACTCACAGTTGGTCAAGTGGGCATCATTTTACTTCATCAGATCGGAATGATCCAAACAAAACTGACATACTACAATTGTTGATACAACTTGTTAGAGAGAAAACAGACTGAGAAGAATAACTCATGAAAAACAAAACAAACGTTCGTAAATACGTTATGAGTGTACACAAAGTGAAAAAAAGAATAATCTCATGATAATAATTTCTTTTTCATATAACATTATTGTGTTTGTAACAAATGCGAAAAAACAACAGCAACAAATCGCATGAACCAGGTTGCCATTTAAGAAAAAAAAACATTAGAAAACACCAAAAAAGCAACATAAAGAGTTCGCATCCTCAACACCAACTATAAGAGTCGAGCATATTAACCACTCAGGCACCATTTTAGATACAAACGGTTTGCTGCGTTTCTTAAATTGAATTTCTTTTAATTCTGATTGACTGAATAAATAAACCTTAGACTGACAACGTTTAACTTGCCAATACAACACTATATCATAAAATCATAATATGGAGATAAAAAAAGTGTTACCCTTGTGAGGTATGAGCCCACAACCGCATGTTCAAGTTATTTTAGCTTGTTAAGGAAGAATTGCAAAGAAGCAGTATAAGGGGCATTTGCACGGGAACCCAAAACAATACGCGAAGAAATATGTATAAATATGGCCTAAGTTTCTTTTCGCATCTATGTCTTCTAAAGCAATAGTCTTAAAGAAAATAGAAAAGAATCATACAGTTAATACCCTAACAAAACTGGAACACCAAAGCAATATTGCACATAAATTTATAAAAGTGTTTGTGTAGAACAAGTGTGATAAATAGTGCAGCCTGTCCAAATCTATATCAACACAACACTTATTACTGTTAACCTTGCCAATTTTTCTTTGCGCGATAAGCCTGTGAAAGGCGTGTTAATGGGTTATGATAAAGTTCAAAACTGCAAAGACTTAATTATATAAAAAACAATACATCTTCTGTACAAAGAAATGTTTAACCACCAATATGAAGAGTTAAGTGAAGAATTATTGCAGTCATGCAAAAAAAAAAAAAAAACCTTTTGTGACGTGTTTTCCTGTCACAGTTCTTGCGCTTTTGATTTGTTCGTTTAAGTAGTAGTTTTTGTAAACAAACAAAAGAAACAGAATACCATACTATAATTGTAACAATGCTTTCATTTTTCTGCTGAAATAGAAGGAAAATAAGCATAAAACAAACAATTTTTAAACAATAACGATACCCCACAGTCGTTTCCAAAATCAATTATAAATATAGGATCGCCATAGGGTCGACATCACAGCCACGCAATGATAGATGACATTTGTTCTTTGTGTTTCGTTGCTAGCGAAGAAACATAATGTCGTATTGGAAGTCGAAATACATCAAACCGAAGCCAACCAAACAAAATGTTAAAAATATGCCGTTGTTGGCTCGTTTGTTGTTGCTGTTTTGTTGTTTTGGTTGTTGTCTGTTTGTTTGTATTGTTTGAACAACTTTCGTCTCGACGTTTGTTTGATTTTTACATGTTTACATTTTCACATGCGTATTTTAGCGATATGGCATACCCGTGCCAGCGAAAAGCGCGAGAAGACTTTTTTTATTGAAAGTTTATTACACGTAAGTTTGTTTTTGTTTTACTCAATTTGTACATGTACTTTCCTCGCAACGGAAATATGTTACAGCGCATTTCTTAAATCACCACCCTTAGCAGAAACTCTGTAAGGTCAATCTTAAGATTCTGTCGGATAACATTACAACATACATCAAATAATTAGAGTCTAAACAAGTATTTAACATGTTTAGTTTATTTATCCTATGCTATTATTTATTTCTTAAAAAATGAGACCTTTTAATGCCTTAGTTCGAAAAAGTGCCCAATGATTTAAAAACGCGCGGTGAATTTGGTTTAAATTTTGCGTACACGTTTCCATTTAGGTCTACATCACAGCATTGTTGTTGTTGCTGTTGTTGCTTTTATATTCCCACTTGTGTCCATAACAGTTCCGGACCCTTTAAGGCAATGTTCGATAGCTTGATATTAACTTGTTTTTGAAAAAAAAAATCCCCAAATTCACAAAATTACCAAAAAAGTATTTATTTTTGTGAATTTAAATGAAAAGATAACAAGTTAACAAAAAAGAGAAAATAGCAGCATGCTTGTATCGAACCGGGGCCTCGAGTACCTTATAAATGCTACTAAACTGTGGTTTATAAATATTGTTGTTTTAACTTGACTTAATCGGATTATCCCAACCAATTCTTGTTGAAAATGTCCAAAAGTTAAGTAGCGTATTTCTTGTGTAAATGCTTACCTTGCATGTGAAGAAATCCGTCTCGTTGGGGGACGTTGTCAGCGGTACAGATGTTGTAATCGGTGCAGATGATGCAACCGCAAAATCTGTTGTAACCGGTACAGGCTCAGATTTTGTAACCGGTACAGATGTTGTAACCGGTACAGATGTCGTCGCCGGTACAGATGTTGTAATCGGTGCAGATGTTGTAACCGGTACAGATGTCGTCGCCGGTGTAGATGTTGTAATCGATGCAGATGTTGTAACCGGTACAGATGTCGTCGCCGGTACAGATGTTGTAATCGGTGCAGATGTTGTAACCGGTACAGATGTCGTCGCCGGTACAGATGTTGTAATCGGTGCAGATGTTGTAACCGGTACATATGTCGTCGCCGGTACAGATGTTGTAATCGGTGCAGATGTTGTAACCGGTACAGATGTCGTCGCCGGTACAGATGTTGTAATCGGTGCAGATGTTGTAACCGGTACAGATGTCGTCGCCGGTACAGATGTTGTAATCGGTACAGATGTCGTCGCCGGTACAGATGTTGTAACCGGTACAGATGTCGTCGCCGGTACAGATGTTGTAATCGGTGCAGATGTTGTAACCGGTACAGATGTCGTCGCCGGTACAAATGTTGTAATCGGTACAGATGTTGTAACCGGTACAGATGTCGTCGCCGGTATTGATGTTGTAATCGGTGCAGATGTTGTAACCGGTACAGATGTCGTCGCCGGTACAGATGTTGTAATCGGTACAGATGTCGTCGCCGGTACAGATGTTGTAACCGGTACAGATGTCGTCGCCGGTGCAGATGTTGTAACCGGTACAGATGTCGTCGCCGGTGCAGATGTTGTAACCGGTACAGATGTCGTCGCCGGTACAGATGTTGTAACCGGTACAGATGTCGTCGCCGGTGCAGATGTTGTAACCGGTACAGATGTCGTCGCCGGTACAGATGTTGTAATCGGTGCAGATGTTGTAACCGGTACAGATGTCGTCGCCGGTACAGATGTTGTAATCGGTGCAGATGTTGTAACCGGTACAGATGTCGTCGCCGGTACAGGTGTTGTAATCGGTACAGATGTCGTCGCCGGTACAGATGTTGTAACCGGTACAGATGTCGTCGCCGGTGCAGATGTTGTAACCGGTACAGATGTCGTCGCCGGTGCAGATGTTGTAACCGGTACAGATGTCGTCGCCGGTACAGATGTTGTAACCGGTACAGATGTCGTCGCCGGTACAGATGTTGTAATCGGTGCAGATGTTGTAACCGGTACAGATGTCGTCGCCGGTGTAGATGTTGTAATCGGTGCAGATGTTGTAACCGGTACAGATGTCGTCGCCGGTACAGATGTTGTAATCGGTGCAGATGTTGTAACCGGTACAGATGTCGTCGCCGGTATAGATGTTGTAATCGGTACAGATGTCGTCGCCGGTACAGATGTTGTAACCGGTACAGATGTCGTCGCCGGTGCAGATGTTGTAACCGGTACAGATGTCGTCGCCGGTGCAGATGTTGTAACCGGTACAGATGTCGTCGCCGGTACAGATGTTGTAATCGGTGCAGATGTTGTAACCGGTACAGATGTCGTCGCCGGTGCAGATGTTGTAACCGGTACAGATGTCGTCGCCGGTACAGATGTTGTAATCGGTGCAGATGTTGTAACCGGTACAGATGTCGTCGCCGGTACAGATGTTGTAATCGGTGCAGATGTTGTAACCGGTACAGATGTTGTAACCGGTACAGATGTTCCAACCGGTAAAGATGTTGTAACCTGTGCTGGTGTTGTAACTGGTACAGATGTCGTCACCGATACAGATGTTGTAATCGGTGCAGATGCTGATGCTGAAATGTTAACTTCTAGTTTAATGCATATTCATTTATTTCGTGCATAGGTACTTTGATTGTCATTGTTGTTTTCTTACATCGCACCGATACAATCAGGGTCATATTTTGATGGAGGAAGATTCCAGGCTTAAGTTTGGGTAGAGCCACCGACACAGCGCAGGTTAACCTCCCCACATGCAAGTTCTCGCCCCGACCGGGACTCGAACCCACGCGGTGAGGGGCAGAGGAGTTAGAGGTCGGCGCCTGTTACCGCTCGGCTACCGGCGCCCCAAATAGATAAGTGGTGTCTCACTATTTCATTATGTGACTACTTATGTATCTGCTTTAATGTACATGTTTAAGACAGTTTGGGTCTCAAGTGATGTCAACTTCTGAACATGTCAATCAGTTTTATTTGTCAAGGACTCGACCATGTTCTTTTCATTTATATTATGGTCCGCGTAAATAAATAATGATGACATCATGTCAAATAAATTAAACCGTATTGTAAAGCAACGTCCTTTATACCCAAATTAACTTACCCGCAATAGCTGTGTAGCAACTTGAATTTTGTAACGCCAAACTACTTCCGGCAGACATTGTCATTCCTCCATTGGGGCTGGTACCCGAGCAGCACGTGCAGAGAATGGTTCCCTTGTCGTAACAGGACACGGATCCAGTGGTGCCATTAGAACATAACAGGAGGCACTCAACCGTGTTTGGTAAGGGTCCGAAGAATACCGAACCGGCAGCGCACAAGGTGACATCGACTACCTTGAATGCAGCTAAATTCACCTCCATTGCAAAGTAACCTAGGACAATTTCTACAATGATCACAAAAATACTCAATCGTAGCATTACTTTATTTATTCACGACTAGTATTTATACTGCTAATCGGCTTGAAAGAAAAGTTACTTTGATAAAATATCTTCTTTTTTATTAAATTATGTTACGTGTGTATTTCAGCAGACGTTTCACACTTGGATAAGCTAAACGCGGGTTATAAGATGACTATAAAGGCAACGTGCGTTCACGATCAATTCAAATCATCATGCTGAACAGGACACTAATATAAAGGTACCTCCATACTCGATGAGTTGTTAAAATTAAATTAAAATTAGAATATAAAAAGAATAATAAAATTAAAACGAAAGTTTTGCATATTTTTTCAATGTTTTTAATTATTATTTATTATTATACTTTCAATTTATTTAATACGAAATATATTATAATTAAATATAACGAATCAAGACACGTATAGCATACAGTAGACTTTGGATTCCCGTAGTTATTAATTCGTCTGCGTATATACGTAACTAATGCAAAATCGCTAGATTTATATATTTAACCGAACAATTTTTTTTCTTTCTGTTATTAAATTCCACAAATAACTGGAAAGAAGTATGAGCGTATAACCAATATGTGAACGTAGTTCGATATTAATACTTCTCTGAACATTCATGACTTCTCCTTTAACTGTTTCGACCCCAACACAAACATCAGGGGAGTGCTTTGTAAAGCGACACAGACAAAGACAAAGAGACAATGTGGGTTTTAAAACACCAATTGACGTTGATTACAAGGTTAATTGTGCTTCATTTTTCAACATTTTGTTTTTAAGTATTTTATATTACAATATGTTTACCTTCACTCTCATTGGCCCACTGTAACGTATAAAGAAAGGCAAATAAAAGAATGTATAAGAAGAACATAGATTCAAATGGCGTCCAATATATGTTTAAACAAGACAACACTCATCTGACGAACGACAATAACGGACATCCGATGAGTACTTTGGCTTAAATGGAGCTAAAAGTTGGATCGAACAAAAATTGGCCTTTACATGGACATAACATACTGGATCATTTGTATGGTACATTGTCTGAATGTATCAAACACGTCGTTCAATAAATTAACTAATATTTCAGGAAACTCAATTAAGAATAAAAACAAATTACGATCTTAAAACCCATGTACGTGTATAGCACTGTCCACAAGTGAGGATAACCTTAACCCACGTGGTTCAAAGTTGCTTTTGTATCACACACTTTTGCACCATTATAAGTCTTTAGGAGAAAAGTCTCGTTCGTCAACGTTTGCTTGTTCGCGATTGCTCAGTAAAAACTTGATGGGCATGCGAAAACTTGGTATTGAAACGAAAGACAGACTCCAGGGATACAGGAAAATTATTCCGTTTCGCGATACCATCGCGTCTAGCCTGCGCTAGAAGTACATTTACGCAAGCGTTATTCCCCATTATAAACCAACAGGAAGTTCACAATGGGCTATAATATAGATGAGGCTTTTTTAATATGAAAAAATAAAAATTTGAAGCTTTTACTGCTGCCACTAGCCAAATTTTTGCAATTATTTCCTCCAATCAACCCAACATACACTATTTTGATAGAAAGACTATTTGACGGAAGTGAAAAGATACTTTTGTAACACATACATTGTTTTCCATTTATAACTCTATGGAAGAAAAATAATTTGTTGATTTTTTTTAATTTGTTACAACTATTTACATGAAATCATTGGCAATTTTGTCCTCTGTTCAAATATTTAAATTCTTTTACAATTTAGAATTTTATGTAGTTCTTGTAATAGAAATAATGCTTATTCTCTTGCCAAATACAGCGCGGATGGTATTTTTTATTACGTCACTATTTTCTTATTAATTATGTCATAAATGAGTTCTAAGAATATACATGGGCGGTTCGGTTTCAAGTAAATCTGCGTTTGAGTACATACACCCAAGAAGTAGACGGTTAATGTGTTGTAACACTGGTTTAAGACCCCACCCGGTCATTTTTTCAAACTGGCCAATCCTTACTTAGTGTATATTATTGCTAGTCATTGTCTAGAAAGCAACTAATATTCTCTTACACAAAACAACAGCAGCAGCAACAACACATTTGCAACACATGTTACATTCGAGATTCACAAGTTACTTCCGGTCGCAAGCTATTTTATTTCATTAATGTTTTTTCTTGTTGATGTTTTGTTTTTGTTTTCGCAAAAAGAGCCGATATTTGATAAAGTGTATCGATAATCGATCGGCAAAAGATATCGACGATAGATCGATATCGTTGGAATCGATGACAGTTCTACCATTCCGCGTGTTTAGCCAGCACTTTCAGAATCTTGTAAGCAAATCTCTGATTGATCTGAATGAAAGGTCACCAGAAGATGACTCGTAATGCGTCGGTGTCAGCCGTTCTTAGCAAAGCGGATCGTGAGCTTTAGTTAGAATGGGGTTCTGATAATCTGTAGAACGTATAATTATGAATATAATTACTAAACTGTATATTATTTCCTTTATTGACAGTTTCTAACCCATACAATACCATATTTAATGTTATTGAAAGTCAATATATACTACTAGTATATCTCAATTTGAGCTGCTCAGGTTTACGTTGTTTCTTTAATAAACTGCCGGAAATAGCGTGGTCGAGTGGTGTTTTCGTTGGTTTTTCCTCTCTTATGCAATTTACTTTATTTTTCTTTTTAATAAATGATAAGCGTCTAAGTTTACACGAAGAAAAACAATAAAAACAAATCTAAAGAAAACTGTTATTTTCAGTAAGTTACAATTATTTAAACTGATAGATCGAACGTTTGCCTCGGTGCAATATTTTCATGTAAAATACGTATGTAAATTCCTTGTTTTTACAAACAAATGTATTCTTAGTAAGATGAGGTTTTTAAACGTTAAGTGTATTTGTTTCTATAAGGTATATTGTCCAAAATTTTAAAACACAAATAATACTGACCGATCATTTAAAAAAACTAGTACGAACCAAGAAAAGTTATACATTTACTAGATACACATCTAACGCGAAAAGCCTGTACTGTTAGATACGCATCTCACTCGAAAAGCCTGCACTGTTAGGTACGCATCTAACGCGAAAAGCCTGCAATGTTAGATACACATGTAACGCGAAAAAACTTCAGTGTTAAATATACATGTTACGCGAAAAGCCAGCACTGTTTGATACGCATCTAACGCGAAAAGCCTGCACTGTTTGATACGCAGCTAACGCGAAAAGCCAGCACTGTTAGATACGCATCTAACGCGAAAGGCATGCACTGTTTGATACGCAGCTAACGCGAAAAGCCAGCACTGTTAGATACGCATCTAACGCGAAAGGCATGCACTGTTTGATACGCAGCTTACGCGAAAAGCCTGCACTGTTTGATTCGCAGCTAACGCGAAAAGCCAGCACTGTTAGATACGCATCTAACGCGAAAGGCATGCAATGTTTGATACGCAGCTTACGTGAAAAGCCTGCACTGTTAGATACACATGTAATGCGAAAAGTATATAGTGTAAGATACACATCTAACGCTAAAAGCCTGCACAGTTAGATATACATTTAACGCAAAAAGCATGCAATGTTAGATAAACATGTAACGCGAAAAACCTGCAGTGTTAGATACACATGTAACGCGAAAAGTATATAGTCTAAGATACACATTTAACGCGAAAAGTCTGTAATGTTAAATACACATGTAACGCGAAAAACCTGCAGTGTTAGATACACATGTAACGCGAAAAGTATATAGTCTAAGATACACATCTAACGCGAAAAGTCTGTACAGTTAGATACACATTTTACGCGATAAGCCTGCAATGTTAAATACACATGTAAAGCGAAAAACCTGCAGTGTTAGATACAAATGTAACGCGAACAGCATGTACTGTTAGATACACATGTAACGCTAAAAGCCTGCACTGTTAGATGCACATGTAACGCGAAAAGCATGTAGTGTTAGATATACATGAAACGCGAAAAGCATGTTAGATATACATGTAATGCGAAAACCCTACACAGTTAGATACACATGTAAAGCGAAAAGCCTGCACTGTTAGATACACGTGTGTCGCGAAAAGCCTGCACTGTTATATATACATTTAACGCGAAAAGCCTGCACTGTTAGATACACATGTAACGCGAAAAGCCTGCACTGTTTGATATACTTGCTCATTAAAGGTCATTACATAGTGGTTGTGTTTGAATCTACTCAAAATCACCACGAACACCTGTAAATAACTAGTACGCCGTATGTTTTAATATCGATGATAGTTCGTAACTAATATTTTAAGAATCATACATAGAAATAATATTGTGCTGTTTTGCTGTGTGTACTTGTCTGTTGATAGCAGGTTCGTTAAATACGTGAAACAAGAACATTAACAACCAATGCTGAAATATAGTTACTGTTTGTTTATATTTGCTTGTGTACGAATAGTCGCACAAGGTCAGTTGAGCACAAGCTCAGTTGATATGCCTTTACTGTCCTCATATTGCTAAATTTTACTAAAATAAAAGTGGACGGATACATGGCACTTAATACGAACAATGAAACAAGTTTAAACAACCGAACGAGTTTATTTGTTATGTTAACTGTTCAGAACAATACACTTGTAATAATATAACAACATCGATCGCAGACTATACCATTGTTATCCTAATGTAGTGTACTTAATTAGAACACGACAGCATTGATGCGAAACATCCAAGGTCGTCATCGAGCTTCTTCCCAACAGTGACCTGTATATTTATCCAAATTGTTGAACAATAGCAAAAGCTTGTTTTTACAAATTTAGAATGCCGCCAAACTTAGTGTGGACAGTCGGATGTTTTCTTGTCATAAAACTGTTTAAGTTTATTTGCATTACTAACCACGCGATCGTTATAGCCTCGTTAATACATCTACAACAGTCCGAGTAACTTATTATGTTAAAGAATAGGTAAATAAGAAAAGGTCCTATCAAAACTCTAACAGATATTTTAAATTTTATCTACCAGTAGACAAAGGCAAACAAGGTAAATGCAAATGTGAAAAAAAAAAAAAAAAACACAGAGAGACGAGACATAACACACATAAAGAAAAACCATCAGTTACCGCTTTGGAACGGTCAGTCGGCAAAAGGGTCAACTGGGGTGCTTTAAGCTGGTTTGTGGAGCGCTCCAACCTCGCACTTCCTGAAGTTTTTTTCTAGCAAACAAACAGTGTAAATAACAACATCCCGTCAAAGTGAAACAACTAACAGTAAGCACCTGCATCGGAAGTTAAAACAAATAGACCGTTCACGAGAACATTATTTTCGAAAGAAAAATACCAGTTACTGCTTACTTATCAGATAAAGTTGGTTTTTATACAGGGTGTCAGTTATTGCCCTTTCCTAAAACTCATCCAGCCATCGTCTAATCACAAATGGTTCAGGGAAAATGTTACAACATTTTCAAGGAAAATAATGACTAACAAAAACAGAACTCAACGCCAAGAAACTTGAATTAATTTCCACAAAAATATGTTTGATTTTCATGGCTTAAAATTTGCGAGTTTGACACAACAAAAGTCATAAAAAGGCATACATCTTGGCAGAAAAGTCAAATAAAATAAGACTAATAACGTTAAATGAGGTCTCCAATCCATCACTTATCTAAACAACGATGCGACCGGCCGCAATAGCTCAGGTGGTAGAGCGTCGGCTTGCGGATCGGGAGGTCGTGGGTTCGAACCCCGGCCGGGTCATACCAAAGACTTTAAAGTTGGTAGTAGTGGCTTCCCTCCTAACGCTCGGGGCTACGGTGACAGCATTACGCCTGACTCGTCGGTGTCAGTATAATGGACCGGCCGGGTTCAGTCCTTGGGCACCTCATAAGTGTCCCTGTGCTATAATGATAGAAATGTCGCTGCGCAGTATCGGCAAAAATGCCGGCTAATCCCAAACAACGATGCAATCAAAAGTATAATAAAACGAACTAATAACACATGTTGTATTTCCACAAAAATACGTCATATAGGTGTTGATTAGAAAACGATATAAAATGACAAAAATATGGCAATAACTAGATCTAGCAGTAATGAGATGTCTTTGGACGCGAAGAAAGGGATTTGATTACAAACAACCTAACCAAACAGAATTTTATTTAGACGTGTTCATTGTACATGGTCGTCAAAATGCAGTTTTAACAACTCAAGCATACACATATGGTACCAATTGGGACCCCTCGGCGATTTCTTCGGAAATAGACCTCGGGAATCATATGCAGAGAAAGTAGTCCGTCCCTGATTGTGACCTCGCTTGATCACTATGAACAATGAAATACGAAATTCTAAATACACACTAAAGAATAGGTAAGCATGATATTGCATTCTATACATAGCGTGTGACGTCACTACGTTAAAGTCATCTCTATACTACGACTCGTAACTCACCCAAAATTTGAGATTTGTGCCTACATAAAAATAGTTCCACGTAGGAAATACGTTCGATTATAATATTCATTGAATTAAGATAAATGACTAAACAACCATATTCTAAGGCCTTATTCTATGTCCAGAAACTTTTAAAGTCTTGATATTTATAGATAAATGGAAAAAAATACGATGAGCAAGTTTTGCTACTTTCGCTTTCGTTAAACAGTAATATGTCCATTCCATACATAGCGTGTGACGTCACTACGTTAAAGTCTTGGCCGTTTACAAAATTTAGTTCAAAATGTTTGCATGAAACATATTTTAACTATTAGAATGTATATAAACAAAAATGCCAAAATAATCTGTTGTATACCTCTTCGTACTTGTTTTGTTCATTTTAGCAATCACTTCCATATTCATAACAGCCATGTTGAAGAACTACTTTACCCACAATACACCGTATTTTGACCGTGTGTTGACGCAACGACTGACCGTAAACAAACGCGCTTAGGTAGCCGAATTACAACCGACCATATCACTGAATCTATAAATAGATGGTTGTATCACTACTATGGTTTACGAGGTTATTTTCCGAAAGTTACGGAAATGGCCGAGTTGTTACGTTTGATATGGTACTTAAACAATAACAAGTCACAGATGAGGCTGTTGCTTCATTTTTAACCACCGGCCGCAATAGCTCAGGTGGTAGAGCGTCGGCTTGCGGATCGGGAGCTCAGGGGTTCAAACCCTGGCCGGGTCAAACCAAAGACTTTAAAGTTGGTAGTAGTGGCTTCCCTCCTAACGCTCGGGGATAATGGGATAGCATTACGCCTGACTCGTCGGTGTCAGTATAATGGACCAGACAGGTTCTGTCCCTGGGCACCTAATAAGTGCCCCTGTGCTGTAGTGATAGAAATGTCGCTGCACAGTATCGGCAAAAATGCCGGCAAATCCTATCCCATCCCATTTTAAACTAAATAACTCTAATTTAATTCTGATGTTTATAAATCATTAACGTTTCAACGCATGAAAGCGGTGCAATTTAGTTGTTTATAGTGCAACAGGACGCTATCCATAGGACTTTTCCAGAATTTACAAAAGATAGGCGCAGCACTCATGCGTGGCGACAAAGTTCGCCCGTTCAAGTAACTTGAGCGCTAATGACGTCACAGGACTCCGAAACTGTAATGCATTTTCATGGGGCCAATAGCGTAGCAGTCAATAACACGAAGATGCAGTTGTTCTGTTAGGCTCTTTTTTTGAGAAAAGAACCGAGTGTTCCGGTTTGTTTTGTTTTTTGCGACAGTGTAGCTTGCAACACAAACTCCGCACAGGGTTTACGACATCGCTACGCTGGCTTAAAACCACTGCCATCATACAAAATCACGTGACGATAGTAACCAACAGGCAGATTAGCTATGACGTCTTTGCCTGCCAACAGAGACTGAAGACACTCGATCTGTTTGGGTTTCGCTTTTATGGAGGAGTCAAACTCCGTTATTACTTTGTGAATTTCTTCAACAGTATCCATTGATTGTTTACATTGAACCGGTGTAACACTGAAATTTCGCCCTCGGCGAAAGGACGGAAATGGCCGAGTTGTTACGATTATAGTGATAAATACATTCTTTTTTTTTCTTTATCGTTAGAATTTGTTTTTTCATCCATTATTAGTCGTTTTTCTAACATACACATTCATTCCGATTGTCATTTTACTGAACAAAAATTAAAAGTAAAAAAATCAAATCCTTCCAGATCTGGAAGGATTTATGTGTGGTAGCAGAGATTCTCCTTACTGAAAGGGGGAGATCACTGCGTTGGAGATTGCTTGCAACAATAATGTGTATGTCAAGGTTTTGTCAAACAAAAGAAACAACGTGTTTTCGATATATTTTATATAATTTTAGGTTGCGTATTTGATGTACAACGATAATTAATGAATTGTCTGACAAGTGCATGCGAGCGCCCATCCACAGGGTAAATCAACCCATTTAAGGGAAGAAAGTACATTGCAGGCAGCACAATACTCCGGTGGAATAAGAGTGTGACCATTTGGTTCTGTTTCTTCCCATAAGGAAAATGCCACTACACTTCCAGTGCTTGAGTAGAACCAGTTTCTTGTATCCGAGGTACTGTTAGTAGTCATCCCAAGCCAGTAAAAGTCACTGGGTCCTTCAATATTCGAGGCAACATCACATAAATATAATATTTACTTTCTAACTGAAACTTATAACTTACATAGTAAAGCAAATTGAATAAACGCATTTACAATTTGGATTTATTTAACATTGAAATCGATTAGATTCATTAATTAGTGTAAACAAATAAAATTCAAATGATGCGCCACAAAGTGTTGTGCAACTTTCAATAAAGACTAAATATGTTTATATGTTTAAAAGGAATCGATGAATGTTTGTTAACTTTCTACTAATTGACATCGCCTGAAAACCACGACATTATTGATAAAACAGAAAAGATTACCAATGTCCATGCTTTCACAACTTCACATTTAGCCGGGATGTAGCAGTTGAAAGTTGGTTGCTAAACATACTTGACCTGTTATATATCCCCTAAGCCATTTACGCATGTGTTCAAGCCAAAGTCTGAAAGCAGGGATGGTTCCGGGGATGGGGTGCATTCCTGCCCCTCGACCCCACCCCCACTAACCAGGTAAACGAAAAGAGTTGTAAAAAAACATACATGTAAGCTTAAAGAATACAAAGTTTTAAAAGTAAATTTTGTCTGTTGACAGCATAGGGCGAGATTAGGGTCCATTACTTTGTATATATATCTAGCATTTACTGCGATAAAGTTGAGCGGATCTTGATTCATAGCCCCAGGACCAAAATTCTATGGATCCGCCCCTTTCCGAAATTAAAATAAATTTACTGCAACTGCTGATTTGGCCTATATAGGATATTTACGTAACCGGAACTGACCAGGGTTGGCTTGCAACTGTCCGAGGGCACTTTCCACTTTGACCAGAGAGTCCGGCATCAGGACCGTTGAACTCCCGGTCTCACAATGTATCTGCAAATGGAACATGGAGGTGGAACAAAAATAGAAACAGGAAAGTGAAACAAGAACGTGCAACATGAAAGTGAAACAACAAGTCTTATCAAAATTGTACCGACGTTTAGAAGTTCAAGATAATATAATATATATTTGTAAGGAAAAATAGAAGTTTTATATTAGATCTAACATAACACGCATTTGTTAATGAATTATAGATACTGTTACGGCACCCGGAGTGATGTTGTTTTATTAGTTGGACTCCAGCTTAATTTATATAAAGGAATAATAAATAACGACCAATGATGTATAAGTGTAACTAAATAATTGATTTATTGTTTATTAAACAATAGAACAAAACAGTTATAAGTATATCAATTCACTAATTTTATGATATTTCTTCAGTAAACACGCAAATAAATAGACGCTGCGAGAATTCTATGTTTACGTATTAAATAACGCGGCCACCATTCATACACATAATAACAAATATTTCGTATACATTCACCTTACGTTAAGAACAGTAAGAGTCACATTAATCTTATTTGCTTAAAATATTCAACCTTAACGTTAAAATACTATTCACTTCAATAACAGCAAAAATAATACGTTAACTACGTATTTCCTATTTTAAAATATTTATCTGCTGAGTTTACAAGTCCCTTGAATTGAATAAAACAAATATTTAGCAAAAATAAAAGAAATATGATCGAATCGAACTAACGTCTGCTAAGTGCTGGAGTCCCCGACTGAGGAAACTCACAGCTATTTATACTGGTCTCAGTGCACCAGAAAATCTTGCGCCTGCACCGAAAAAACTTGTGCATGCACCAGAAAAGCTTGTGGCCACAGAAAATCTTGTGGCCACAAAAAAAAATAGAATCCACAAGAAAATAGTGTGCAAAATAGAACGCACAAGAAAGTCATGAGCAAAAGATATAGTGCGCTTTCAGACGTATTCTTTAACAATGAATTAAACACATACTGACAAAGAATAAAATTTAAAAACACATGTTTTATCAGATAATCATAATTTCTGGTTCCTAGAACTACACTCCTCCTTGAGCAGAGAGATTTACACAGACCGCATAGTAAACGTACTGCGTCAAGAAAAATGGCTACCCTGTCAAGGTTGCTCGTCTGCACAGACAATAAATAAGGAATATCCAATAAAACATTGTCTTCGTAAAACAACTAGTGATTTCTAAGATAAAAGAAAGTGGCTACAAAACTCATTACATGGATTCCGAGGATATAGGATTACTTACACAGGAATAATGATGATGTAAACAAAGGAATTCGCAGAAACTAATGACATTCGAAGTATGATACAGTTGATTAGTAAGAATGTAGCTAAATCACATGTATAGGATTGGTTGTTCTGTCTAATTAACAAGAGCAACGGTCTTTATCCTTGTGCTTATGCTAATCATCAGCAATTAAACATTATGTGTAATTTCAAAGGTGAGTATACATTAACATTTATGAAAGAAAACAACATTTGTTTCAATACACCTCATCCTGGGCCCATACAATACTTATGCAAGTCATTCAAAAGAAAAGTGCTAATATTGAAAAAAAAAGTTATATATTAAAATTAAACAAGTTTTTGTACTGGCTAAACAAGGGTGTATGTACTGGCGGGTGATAGTGGGTATTGTTGGCTTTACCTTGCAAGTATCGAAATCCATTGTATATGGTTGATTGGTCAACACCAGAGTTCCACTTGAGGAACTACTCGTGCTCTCGTGTCTCTCTGAAAGACAACAGAAACATCACCAGTCAACGATTGCATAACTATAAGTGTTTAAATATATTTTGTTTACTATGGCACATGAAAATATGTTTACATATATTCTTTGCTAGTTTTTGGGTCAACTGAAAATGCCTTACAAATGTGTTTATTGCAAAACAAAATCATTTAAATGCTACTACGTTTTTTAACATTACAAAATGATGGGAAAATACGCTTCTACGAGGTACAGTCAGAAAGATCCCGGACTTGTCCTTTTAAACACATTATTGACGTCGGATCGTCATAAAATTTACCATGCATGTATTTCTAATAAAATTAATATCGACAGGAAAGAAAACGTAGATTTTAAAACGTATTTGACTTTATTTTTTCACATTTAGCATGTCCACAACCATAATACGGAGCACCTCAGAATCTGCCTTATTTTGCAATGAGATGACTTTTTTCTTCTTGAAGTTTCTCAAAATAACGGCGCCAAAACGTTTTGATTTTTAAACGCATGACGTTAACGGAAGGTTACTAGTAAACAATAACAAAATTTCAGCGTGATCGGTTGACGTATCGCCTTTTGTGAAGTATAATTTACGCCGTGTAAAAAATCTGAAGCAAGAAAATGACAACGTTAAGTGAACGTACGGAGCAGCGGACAGTGATTAAATTCTGTGCGATGTCTGGTATGACCCCGACGGATACGTGGAAATTCATGAAACAGAAGGATGGTGTTATTAGTTGTTCCAGGACTCTTGTGTTTGAATGTCACAAACGCTTCCTGGAAGGTAGGGCGGATATCGAGGATAATGCGCGGAGCGGACGGCCGGGAAATGATGCGCGCTCAGCCAAAATGATTAAGGACCTCCTAGCAACTGATCGGCGCAAGAATTTTTTGTACAAACAGACCGATCCGAAGGACTATAAATACATTCATAGACAAGAAACAATACACTGTTTGCTGACAGGTGTACCAGAACATTGATTCACCGATTTAAATTACACTTCATTGTTAATAGTTTTGAATAACTTAGGTAGCATTTCCGACAATTTACATTTAAAAGATGAAACATATCAATGCAAAACTGCTATCACAATATTCCACTTAAACTATTATACCCTTTATCTGTTCTTCCATACCAAATTTCAATTGTATTACAAATAATAAAACTAAGTATATTCAAATTCATCTGGGTTGGCACACCTGGTCAAACAAAGCTAAATGTTATGTAACAGTCATATGAGAACAGGTGATTGAAGCTCACTGGTATAGATTCACTAATTGTTCAGTTAAGGTAACGCAAGTGTATTTGAAAACATACATAATTGGAAAAGTAGCACAAAAGTGTGTTGTATGTCTTTAAGGACACGTGTATGCACATTTTAAAACAAAATTCACCTTCCCGTTTTGGCACCAAAGGGTTTCTTTTTTATCAAGAAAACTCCTAATATGATGTCATCATCTTCACGAGAAGTGTTTTCCAAATGGATATCGTTTGTAAACAAATCATGGAATTGGTCAAACAAACCGAACATGGGACATGGTTAGATTTACCCACACTATCCCAAATATGTAATGCATTGATTATATACCCAACATAATTAAACGACTGACATCCCATTATTTTTGTGTTAAGTGTTATTGATTAAAACTCATCAAGCTCCAGATGACCTTACAAGTTATTTCAAAAGTTTCCCAAAATGTTATATATATATATACAAAATAACTTACAAGTACTTCGTGGAAATTGGTGGATATTGTACTCCCAGATCAGAGAGAAAGTTCAGATTATATGATAATGTTGTGATAAAAGTAGTAATTTATGTAGGAAGAATAAGAAGAAGAGGAGGAGGAGGAGGAAGAAGAAGAAGAAGAAGAAGAAGAAGAAGAAGAAGAAGAAGAAGAAGAAGAAGAAGAAGAGAATGATGATGATAATGATGATGATGATGATGATGATGATGATGAAGATGATGATGATGATAATGATGATGATGATAATATAAATAATACAAATATTAGTAATAGTCATCATCAAATATTATGATCGTTATACTCATTATAAAAATTATCGTTATATTCATAATAATAACTTTTATAAAGATGTACCTATTTTGAAACATTCGATAGTCGCCGGTTTGCTCGGATCTTGCAGGGTCCTGTTGTCCGAGCAGCAGCTGCATAAAAAGGTATCCGGGTCGAAGCAGAGGCTCGAACCTGGTGTGCTAGAGCTACAGAGTGCAGCGCACTGGATCTTATCACGGACTCTTGTAGGCTCAGGACCTGAAGCACATTGATTGTCCGTCGTCTGCGTGAATGACGCAATGTCGGCAGAAACAGCCGAGAAAATCGAATATAGTATAAAGAGGACGATGTAGATTGTTCCATCTTGTCGGGGTCCCATTTGAAACAACGAGTTCTGAGTTCTGATGATAGATCTGTGGAAGAAAGGCATTGAATTCAGTGAAAGTGGCATACATCATCTTAGAAATATTATGTAGTTTGTAATTACAGTTTTGGGAAGCGTGTGAAGCTTTGGCGAATTCGGCCATAATATAAACTCACAAGATAGCTTGAAAGATTATATTTGAAACTTAAAATAAGTGTTTCTTTGTCACTTAACTCTGAGTTTTACTGAATGTTTCGTTTATAAAACTAATTACAATTCACTTTCAGATTAATTGTAAAATGGCACAATTGAAGATACCTTCAATCACATAAATATATACATCTGCTCAACACAAATACTCTGCAAAAAAGTATTAAGCTTCCAGTTGCTTGAAATATTATATTTCATAATAATAAGTCCTATAAAACACAAAATAAATGCGCAGTTTTCTGACCCTTTTGCTCAAACTCCGGTGGTATGTGCCAACAATTTTCCATAAGGAATAATAACTTACTATTAAAGCAGCACTTTTACAAACTATATGAACTGGTAGAGTGTTACAGTTTAAACTAATTTAGTAACTTAAAGGGTAGCTCCCATTTCTTATTACAGTTTCACAACATTTATAAATATTCACTAAAAGTAATTTACTCTCAAAGATACTACATAAGGATATATTATCCGTAAAGTGGTCCAATGCCTATAGGTACACATGTCTGGAACACGTAAACAACGTACATAAATAACGTTTCCTTTATCTTTTCTGTCAATACTATTTTTCATCAAATAGGATTCAATTTTATATGCCTCCTTTAGTTTATATTGTTGTACCATATTTAAACAGATTATGAAATGGCTTTTAGCCTAATTCTATATACCTGCACATCGTTTAGCTACAACAATATTGATATATGTGCACAATTAACAAAGTGTTGGATTAGTTTGACCAATTTATGGATAACCAAAGTTGTACGTGTCTATAACAAAGGTCTCCTAATAACAGTTTTGATGGGGCATTTACTGGTTAGCTATAGGATCAATAAATTACCTCACCTTCACCACTTTATCTCCATCTATATTTTCTGTATTTCCAGTATGTTTTATTTTATTTATTTATGACTTCCGTGCTCAAGGTGACTTTTACTTATTACAATGTATGTGTAATTACACTGTTTTAGGCTTGTACATGTAAGCGATACGCTGAGTAAAATGATACAGCTGGAAATTTAAGGTCAGAGTAAGATATGGTAAAATAAAATAATACATGAAAACACTTGCGATTCTATAATTCTCCAGTGAGTTTGATTGAAAGTAGATGAAGCCTAATGAGCAACAGGAAGATTAAAAATAAACAAAACGTTATGTTGTATGCTTGAATGGACGCTTTCATATAATCAATTTAATTCAAATTGTCAACTTTAAACCATTTTTATCATAAATCCAGACATGAGAATATAAAGAATATTGAGTATGTAATATTCCTCTAAACAAATAATGGTTTGCTACATGTACTCATTAAAAACATACCTAGGTATGCGCGAAACAACGCAAAGATGCCAAATGATGTTTTCAACTCATAATATAACAAAATGGCATTATAAAACAAGGTTTTATCTTTTAAAACTAACATGCGGAATAACGGACGATTAGGAGACTATTGTGTAGTTTACATACATACAAGATAGAGTGCAATACTTATCTTTATGTTTTTTTACCGATCGTCTTTAAATTTCTCCTTTTTCTATTCTTCTTTTCTGCTGCGATAACTTTTTTCTGTTCTATATCATTTGTTTATCCAAACAAACACTGAATAATAACCAGGTACAAATATGTTGTTAATGTTTTCTGCATTACAGATTGTATTGTTATCTGCCATCCTTTGTTTCTGCTTGTCTCCTGGGGATATAACAACCAAAACTAAGGTTTGTCAGTTGTGGCTTAATTCTTTATTTATCTCATATTTGTGTCAGTTGTTTTGATGTACTTTATTTAAAGTAACTATGGTTGCGTCAGTAACGACTCAAGTATGGTGAATTGTGCACATTTTGTTAAAAAATGCGTGTTTTTGTGTTTTTTTTATATACTATATTATCATTTTTGTATATTGTTTATGCTGAGGTACGACTATGCGTAGGGAAGTACACCTTTATTGGATTATTGGTGGAGAGTAGAACCATGTCTAATCTCTTCGTTCTTGTATGAAGTCAGTGATATCTAGGTCATTTAATCGCCTTTCTGTGCCAAAATGGCCTTGGAACTTTCTACATCATTCAAAGCTAATCCCAGGAGTAGTATTCATCAGAGAGGGTAATATCACCTAGCACCAAGCGGTTAAATACCTCACCTATACCTTACGCCAGTCTTTCATCAAGCTGGAAGCATCCGGAATATCAAACGGAGCAATCTGATTGGCCTGTGCTCCGTGACCTTGGGGTCACGTGCCTTACATGGCAACACGGTAGTAACCGTCTGATTCCTAGCAAACGAATTCACTTCTCGGGAGAATCTTCATCCGATCCGACAGTGATTTCTTGTAAGTACTAGAACATCTCTGTATGCATGCGAAAGCTTTTGTTGGTTTTGTCAAGCACGTCTGTACATTTGTCGTTTGCTGTCATTCATTAGGTACGGTTGAACGTCGGTAACGTCCAAGTCAACAGACGTTCATTTGGAAAACTGCTAGCTAGCGCCTCGTTGTTCCTTTGTCGTCTGCAGACAGTCATGTGTGTGACTCATATACTGCATACATACACACGCCCGATAACTTGCATGACTTGCATGTTTATTTTCATTCACAAGCATAGGGTGTGGCAAGGATATGAAAAGAGTTTTAATGATGAACTGAGGGGTTACTCTGATTTTTTTTAATGCATTTATTTTAACAACAGAACATATAGATAGTTTCCACATCGGTGAAGATCCCTTATCTTGGCAGCCATCTTTGATGGGAACTTCACAGAATTTTCAGATGAATTGTATAGAAGCGTACATTTTATTTTCTTGTAATATCTTTATTTGTGGTCCAAACATTTAAAGCTATACACCATTGGAAAGCTATTGAAATCCATATTTTTAGAATGCAATATTTTTAAAAATGATAAATGCACAAACAATTAATACACAGAAATAAACAAAATTATTTGTTTATTGGCTCATCCTTAAACAAAATGAAAGGGTCTATTTTTGGTTGTATTTTTTAACCTTTTAAACTATCACAATATAGTTTTGATATTTAAAATACTTCATAAAAGCTGTAAAATATTATATAAAGTTCAGTAAAAAAGACAGTAAAATAAAAACACAGTGGTGAATTTAATACAGCACATATTTCCAGATTTCGGCCTGCAGTAGCTTCTGCCTTCATAAATAACTGCCTTATCAGTGCCTATGACATCACATGGAAACTATCTATACAATGTATACAGTTAGTAAGCACATATAAAACTAACGGCGCTACCAGGCGAATGTCTATTTTCATTACTTTGATCTTGTTAATTCATTCCCTTTGAAGATCTCTCTTATGCTATCATGCGTTCCAGAAATAAAACATACCGAAAGTTGGAACTTTAAAAATTGTTATTCATTAAAGTGTGAAGTTATCTGTTGTGTAAATCTGTCTTAGTCATTGCTTTTGTGCGACCAATATGTCATTAACTTTCAAAGTTTCAGTTTTGTCTCTTTTCAAATTTATAACAGTTTTACCAAAATATTTGTGACATACCGGTAGTTATTTCGGTTTAATTTATTTATCGAATGTCGCTGATTCTTTATCATTTTTACATATTTTTGTTTTTGTTTTATTTCAACCAGAAAAGTGCAGACAAATATGTATTTAAATCCCGTTGTCCTATAAACATAGATTAGGCGTATTTATTATATTGTACAAATTGCAACATGTGTGTGTTTTCACATACCACACAGTGTGACGAATAGAACGTATTTTGTGAGTTGCATTATAAGTATGAATTTGTAATTATAAATAAACCATAATCATCATTCTCTGTTTACGTTTCATACTGAATGGGCTCTCAATAAAGCTTTCATTTTTTTAACCGTACAATATTTGTTTCGGATATGTTATTTTGACAAGGAAGTCCTGTGTGGTCTTTCAATTTTAGTATGCGTTTGTTCATTAGTATTTTCTGAGCTGCAGTAAATCTTCACAAAACTCCACGGACTAATCATTTTGAGCGATTTTACATGTCCCATAATACATTCACTGTTTCGTTGTCCTATTTGCAGTGACCTTTGTCTGTTGAGATTTTGCTCAAACTGAAATATTGACTCCCAGAATACATGTGTACTAGTACATACTTGTACATCTACTATAATACTGCATACACCATAAATTGGCAAGGATAAGGTATCGACATATTACAATGAGGTGTAGAAAATATTATATGAGTAACAACTAAGCACTCGAAATTTAAGCGTAAGCGATATCTTCCATGTGATCAGTCCTTGGAAATGGGACCAGGCTTCCAACAGTCTGACCTGTAGGTCTACATGCGGTAATTTGCCAAATCCGCATCCCACATGTTGCTTGCTAGCCGCACTGGTAACCTTGCTAGCCAACAATTAATCCGGAGCAGATAATCTGGCCTTTAAGAAATAACGTCTCACGAAAGAACACTAAGGTCAAGTTGGCCTTTGTGTATTTTGCCAAGATATAAAACCAGATTTACGGACGAAGCAGCGCGCAATCACTAGGTTCGGCTGACTCATTACCATTTTTATTCGTGCAACGGCTACTAACAAGGTACACGTATCAGTCTATAAATAAATATCGAATACATTTGTGTACGCTTTCCTGAATAAACTGTAGCGTTATGTCACGTTATGTTTTTGCTGTATGTCCGTCGATCACTTATTTATGATCATTTTTCGACGGGTACACTACCTAAAGACGAGTAAGTTGAGGAACCTTTAACCAGTCTGTGTTGTTATAATGATGTCTAAAACAAAACAGATGCCGATTCCTGTATAGTCAGGTGAATGTGAACCGGCATTTCTTTCGGATGTTCTAAGCCTCTGTAAATAAATTCACACCCACTGAATTTCGCATGGACCTGTATGATCTCATTTTATCCGTGATATGTGGGTGATTCTTGCTGACCTCATAGGTTTGAGTGAAACCTTTGGAATGCTTTCAAGGCCATAATGAACTGTAGTACAGATACATGTAAACATAAATTAGTCCCTGGCTCCGGGTGCTTGCCTGTCTTTGCATTCTATACCAGCCAGCAGTTATGATAACATCCGGCAGCAAGTGTATAAACTAGGGTGTAAAGTGAGTGCCAAATGAATGCTATAGGAGATCTGTATAGGAAATCTAATGTAAACAGGCTGTTAGGTTATCGTAACCATCACTTGTAATATTTCTGTATTGAAAGCTTATAAACAAAACGACGTTTTTTTTTCATAACTTATAAAGCGTATCAAACAAATAAATTATATAAATAAATGGTCTCGAACAAATACCTGTTGATAGGGATACGTTCACGAAGCGACATAAAGCATTATTTTGCATTTAAAATTCGTTTTCTGTAGTGTATTTTTCTTCTTCAATTTTCAAAACTGTATTTTAGGATAAATAAACGATCAAACCGTCATAAAAATGCATGTTATTATATGTTTTATAATATTTTCAATTTTTATACATTTTTTTTTATATTTTTCATGTTATAAGAATTTTCATAACTTTATATGATGATTTAATGCAAGTTTTGTATATTTGACATTACGATGACGAAAAAATGTACATGTATTAAGGCTTACATCTTGTGATGTTACACAATAACGGTAAAAGTGTTGTACATAAACCCACGCCTTCTGGATCTAAACAACAACGGCACGCATTGTCTGCCGTAGGCTACCCAGACATTTTAAATATCGCATAATAATGAGAAAACGAGGATCGCCTGCTAGTAATAATTTACAGCGATTCTGCCGCCAACAATAAAGGTATTGTGTTTTTCTCATGTTATAATATGTATCGTGTGTAAGAACATAGAACAGAAGGCACAAGCAAATGAGCAGATTGTAGTAAAACTGTCAGAAAAGTTGTACATTACTATGATTACTGCTATTTCCTATTTTAGTTCTAGGGCTTAAACTGTATACACTAGTTCTGCCTGTGAGATACATTTATGTTTTGTTATAAAACTTTACATTCGTACTTAATTTAAATGTGGCGTTTTGCATCTGTTCTGTAGGATGCATTGCATACCAAAATGTTATTTTGTGTGTTATAGCTATAATAACGGTTCGTAAAAATCAACATGCATTTTAATAGTGTTTTCTCCATAATAATGATTTGATTACATAGCCTGTAATATTAACTTAGTATGATTGCAGCATGGCTAAACATAAGCTACTTTTTCAGATATTTAGTATACATTTCGTGAAGTGAAAATACATTATTCTTGTACATTCAGCAAAGAGATTTCTGTGGAAAATTACGCCGAATCCGTTGACTCATTCGTATATTTACCGACCCTGTGTCTTTCATAGTTCACGGTATATTCACCAAGTTAGCCCATACCCTCAAAGCTGATGTACCAAAATTAGCCATAAAGCTCTCTAGCCTTGCCAACTTTCATTATCCACTCGATTACATCGTCAGAACCTCAGAACCTCAGTTATTTTGCAACGAATAGAAACTGGATGCATGAGCGAGCAGGGGATGTTTCATGTTTCGAGTAGTTCTTGGAATTGTTCTCAGAACTGCCTTAGGCGAGTGTACATGTATATATGTTCATAACATGTACTGAGCTTAATTTTAAATGGTTTTAATAACTACGTGCATTTAAAAAAATCCTTAATAAGGCATGCACCTTTTTAAGTGACATGATCGACATTTATAATTAATAATAATGTTTGCAAAATTAAAGCAAGCTAAACTTTTCGCTGTAAAATTTTGTTCCGTAAATAGATGTTGATTAATACATGCGTACATTGCTTTGAATTTAAATCACTCAGTAAAACTATACGGATATAATTACTGACGGTTGATCAATTTTGGGAACGGGAGTTAAAGGGAAGACCACTAAAAGTACAATGTCATTGTGCAATCGGAACCCCTCGGGTAATTCCGTCTTTGGGAGAATAAACGTGATTCGTGAATTATCCGAGGTATTCCGATTGTATCAGTGTGTTGTTGAGTACAAACGGTAATGAGTGTTTTTGCAATTAAGATTCTACCCCACATCAGCTGTTGGATCGTGAAGCTTACATGATCTGTATCGCTTCATTGCATCTCTTGCTTGGCTGGAACCGTCATGTATATTTATATGAGTAACAGTAACATGGCGTGTTGCCCAGCATCCGGGGAATTGAAAAAAGATAGAGTTGTTACAGGGCGGTAGGTACTTGAGTGTTGTACCCCCGTACATATCACAAATGTAATCTACATGCTATGCTAGATAAAACAGTTTGATGTGTTGTTCTAGAAATGTACATAGGGCTATCGTTTGCTTAAGTTTCCCTTCTGTGAAAATCTAAAACGCCTCTTTTCTCTATTTCAGCGTTCCAGAACCAAAGAACCGCAAACATGCCAGGTACGCTTTTACATTGAATGAAGGCATCAATAAGTTATCTTATGTTGCGGCAACTGAACCGTTAGATAGTTCGCTGTTTACAGTTTATGTTGCTAATTTCCATATTTCCTTGTCGACAAAAATGTTTGTCAATACAGTTCTTGAAAACTTCTTTACGGAAGGAAGTACACCAACCTTTGACTGGTATAATGTATACAAAGAATAAAGTTGTTTTTACATTAGGGTTGATGACATTAATATATTGTATACTAAAACTAATGTTAATGATGTAGACATAATATTATTGATGGGTTCACTCACGACACTGAAAAGTGGCTGTAGTTTATGTTTTTGATTGTCCTTCATAGAGGTCGGTGGTAGCATCATATAGTCCACTCATCAAGCTCGTTAATGAACTAGTTATGTTACATAACTTAAATAGGCATAGTATAAAAATATTGTAAAGGTATGGTCCTCGAGGTTTGTATAGCTGAGCTCGGTAACATATAATTCCAAGCAGCACTGACGCTTTGTGTCAGAATAACGGAATGATGACGCTGACAACCATGGTAGTGGTATGAAACTTGTAAACTTGTAATTATTGTCACTACAGGACTCGTGAAGGCCAAGAAGTACAACTGGAAGGACAGCAACATGGCGCTGTTCGGCAGTGATCTCGAGCGCTCCGTGAAAAGTAGGCATTTTCTCAATATTGTTGACACACAATACACCTCGAGCTCTAGCAATGTACATGTATGTTATAATAACAATTAAAAATGTCGTGCAGTGTGTAGACTCTTAAAGAATATCGATCTCCATTTTTTTCTAATGAATTATCTTTAACTCAGCAGAATCGTACTTTCTTTGACATGATTCAACCAGGTTTGTCTTAACTTACACACACATATACAATATAACGAAAAGAAAGCACACACATAAGTAGCAAAACTGTTCTTAGTTTTTTACTTCTTTTTATAACATTACATATTTTCTTTTTTCCTTAATATGTTCTTCTATACTTTTACTCATAATCTTAAATACTTGATGTTAATGTGATTATTCATACAGGAATTAACATCTGTTTTGGTCATTCGCTCTTATATCTCCCATGGTGTATCAGTGTTTTGATTTTTATCCCAGAGGCCTCAGCTCTCGGGGAGCCCGCGTGGCAAGGCGCCGGAACCGAACCTGGACTGAAGATCTGGAGAATTGTTGTAAGTATCTACTTGCCAATGCAATATAGCAAAAACAAGTCTAACAATTGAAATATCAAGTAAAAAACAATTAATAAAACAAAAATATATTTCCGGTTTCGGCACTTTCCTTATTATTCCATTAATTGCTAATATCCCGGGTGTTTAGTGCATTATGGTAGACGTCCCGCTACTGTCAGTGAAGAAAGACTCCAGAAAGTACATTTAATAGAGCAACCAGCACCTCACATGAACTTGTTTCTCTCATGACTGCTACGCTAACCCAAGCCGGTTGATATTGGACACCGAGGAGAAGCCGTATTCAACATGCCCTGTTTCTGCGTACCTTGTTTGCCGGAATATTTTCCCTTGAAGAAATAGTTTTGATCATATAAACTTTATGTAGGGCAGATTAAGCAACATGTTCACAGTTTAGCAGCAAACCAAACAGTTGTATCCACGCTTTTCTTGTTTCGACACCCTATAGGTGCTTTGATGACCGTCGCCATTTTGTAATGTGCAGTTGGACTAACCGCTATTGAGAAAATTAACTTTTAATATTCTGTTTTCATTTTTGACAGAAATTCCAAGTCACTGAGTGGCCCAAGGAGGACTATGGCAAGTTTTTTAACGGTGATTCCTACATCATCCTCAATGTAAGTTTACATCTTAAAATTGATGTCCACACCATTTATTCTGATTTTTCTTTATGATGGGGAATATTTATTTTATATTTGCATTAAAACCTTTATATGATACACGTATAATATTACCAGACAAACAAATAGATTTAACAACCAATATTAGACTCATTTCGTGTGTGTGTCTTTTTCACTTTTAGTCTAACTTCACAGCGTCCATAACGTTAACGTTTGTTTAAAAAAGGCATGTTGTGCGTGCACAGGATTATACATTTTATGTCTTCAATTTAAGTAAAATGTCTTTTAACAAGTAAATAATTAGCTTTTTCATTCTCTGACACTGACTTTGCGATCTTATCATTATCGTTGGTGCCCCTTTTCTATGATGCCCAAGGTGGCCATGGCATCCTTCGATTTATTTTAACGTCATACACCTGCAGTATCTAGAAAAAGACTGTTATGTCTTTTTTAATCTGTTTGCGTGTTCCAGTCCTATACTGAGGGTAACTCCATGGATCTGAAGTACGATGTTCACTTCTGGATCGGAACCAACAGCTCCCAGGTTGGACTTCTATTTATCACCTTACATCGCCCTCGAAAACATCAGTATGCAATCTTTTTGTATGGTATTTTGGCCGTTTAGTACAGATCAATGTAACTGTTATTTTCATTCAAAACTCTAATACAGTTGCCATTGTCGACAAGTAAAAACGGTATGTTTTAGATGTGGCAGCTGTGTGTTTTGTAATTATGTTTATTTTATGAGTAAATTATTTAATAAACGGCTTTTCGTGTCAAGCAGTAGATTTATCGATGAAATAAAAACGAAATTTTAACCGGGCAATTTACACTTTAAGGAATGACTTTCTGAATATCCCTCTGTTCACAATCTTCTCACAATCTTCATGCCCGTCCAAAAAGCCATGACAATGAATAAAATCCCACTTCTCTACATCGCTCTTTGACTACCATAGTTTTGGCCAATTGACACTGCATATACTACATAAGTTTACTTAAAACCAATGTGTTATTATTCACCGCGTATTATATAATCTTTCGGAAATTAACATTAATAAAAAATACCAATTCAGTCAATCCATTTTTTGTATCTTAGTAACGTTTTGATAAGATAAGCTTCATTTTGCCTAAATGTTTTAGAGAGGTATATTATTAAGAATATTATTTATTTATTCAACCATCTAAGAATTAGGATCTAGTGCCAGTATTGGTTACCATGGCAACCAAGACAATTGGAGTGCCGCGGTGTAAGACAAGAGTCGGTCTATATACAACACATGCAGTCCATATACAACATTCGAGTACAATGTGCTTTATGTAAACCTACAAACGAGCGGTAACTCTTATTTCATAACTAGGATTTCTATAACTAGAATACGATTTAATACTCAGCTACCGTGTTAACGATTCCAGGATGAATACGGTACGGCAGCCTACAAGACGGTGGAGCTGGATACATTCCTTGATGACAAGGCCGTGCAACACCGGGAAGTCCAAGGTTTCGAGTCCGAGCTCTTCCGCTCATACTTTAAGGAACTTGTGTAAGTAAAAAGGACAGTCCTTGCAGACGTGATCAAGCAATTCGACACGTTGACTTAATATGTCTTCACATCTCTTACCAATGTGGCAACCATTGGCAGCTGACTTATTTCTTCATATTTGTTGTCAACGTGTTTTTTCAAGCAATAAGACAAGCTGATTTTAATTTTTTCACATTCCTGGCCAACATTGTCCATCAATAAGACACGCTGACTTAAATGTCTACAAGTCCTTGCTGACTAAAGTTGTATTACATCTCTTGCCAACCAGTTCAAGCAATAAGAAACCCTTGCTTATGTTTTGCATATTAGAAGCCAACGCAGCAAAGTCAATAGACAAACTGACTCAATTTTTCCAAATCCATTGCCAACGTAGCAACCCTCAATTATTTTTTTCTTTTTCTTATAATTTTGCTTCTCTGTCAATTTTCCCTTAGTTTAAACTTATTTTATTTCAAATATTTTACATGATTTTACATAGAGTATACAATGCAAATGAAAAAAGATTGAAACGAAAGCTTAAGCTTATCGTGTTTCTCTCCCAGCACAATAATGTATGATATGGCAATAGACTGACATTACATTTTTGATATAAGTAAAAAAGTGAAGTATTCAGCACACTAAAAAGATTAATACTGTATTTAAAAAAGTAAGAACAAAATAAGAAGAGAGTAATGAAAGTGCAATTTAGGAATCTAACTGAAATCCAATGAAAAACGAAAAGAAAAGAGAACCAGGACATATGGCCAGAAGTAACAGTTTTAGAGGATTGAGAAAAGGACAGGATATTATCCCTCTTAAATTTTATTAAAACGTTTTGTTGCTTTGATATACGCATGTACGGCATCTACTATGTGAATGTTTGTAACCCGACTTAAACAGTTATCTCCAAACAACAAAATATTAACATCAACTTTTGGTAGAAGAGTTAGACGATCAATAAGATGTTTTCTTTCTACGCAGTAATTAGGACAGAGTATAAAGAAGTGTTCAGCAGTTTCTAGCTCCCCACACACACATAAGGGAGAGGCGACAGTATTTTTCATATATAGGGTATGGTTGAGGGAACTACAATTCAATCTTAATCTTGCATGAAGGATTTGTTCATTTCTGTTTCCATGCAAAAAAAATGAAGTGGTACTTTACAACAGTCGAGGTCTAATGATCTTTTGAAAGCAAATAGTGAATTTACACTTTTTATATCATCGGTAAGTTGATTCCATTCTCTTATAGCAGAGGGCAAAAAAGAATTATAATAAGAGTTTGAATAGCTGTGGATGTTTTGTATGTTATCTGAATTACGGAGGTTATAACGAGATGTAAGGCCAACCCTGTTTGGAATCAACTGGTGAAGGTAAGGTGGCGTTAATCCATGCAACATTTTGTAGAACAATATTAATTTATGTTTACGCCTTCTGTTTTGTAGAGAGTCCCATCGAGTTTCAAGACCTAAGTTGACTAATGATACTAGTTTAGTGGCACCAGTAACTACTCTTGCTGCTTCATTTTAAATTTTGTCGAATTCGAGCTTGTCCTGCTGTGAGCAGTTATCAAATATTACATCGCCATATTCTAAAAGTGGTCTAATAAATGTAAAGTATATCGTTTCTAACGTTGACCGGTCTAGCTGATATTTTAGTTTTTTCATTATATTAAGTCGACTCCACGCTTTAACTTTTACGTATTCAATATGGTTGTGCCATGAAAGATCACGAGATAAGACAATGTCTAAAAGTTTGTGACTGTCTACTTGTGCTATTGGTTGATTGTCCATACAAACAATAGGATGGTGCACTGATTGTCTCTTTCTAGAAAATATCACAGATTCAGATTTATTGGGATTAAAACTAACCAACCATTGTTTTGCCCATTTTGATATTTTATCTAAATCATTGTTAAGTGTAACTGCCGCACTAAGAGGTGTATCAACATCTATAAATAGTTTTTCCCTTTATAAATGGTAATAACCATTTGTTCTTCTGAATATATGTTAAGCCAACATTGTTAAAGGTTTTTGTATTGTACCTGTTTCTTGATTGCAAAGGTGTAAAGTATTTGTCACAAAATTTCCTATTATCAAAGTATGATACTGTGACATATAATGGTAGATACGAAGAAAAAAGACAACATAAATCACTTCCAGTGGAAATGACAGTTAACAAAATGTAATGTTTTAATTATTGAAATTGTGCTTTGAAAGTGTTTGATTAGATATTAATCGCTGTCATTGCGCATGTGCAGGACAATGGAAGGCGGAGCCGATACGGGATTCCGTCACGTGACCCCGAAGGAGTACAAGACACGCCTCCTGCAGGTGTTTGGCAAGGGCAGGAACCTGTCCATCAGGGAGGTGGGTGACAACTTCATATATTGTACTCGCCAAATCCTTCAAATGTCCTAGTTAACTATAATAATCAATGTTGTCAATAACTGAGTAATAATGGATTCATAGTCTAGGATTAACCGTAAGTTTATGATGCTCGAAGTTTTATGTAACTAGACCTAGCAATAATAGTTTAAAAATGACACTGACACTTTGTATTTTAGTAAAATCATTCAAATTGCAAAGTATTTTAGTAAAATCATTCAAATTGCAAAGTATTTAAGTAAAATCATTCAAATTGCAAACACTTAATAGATCAGTTTACTCTTATTGTTCTGCCCTAAAGCTATTTGTTGATGTTCTAGGGTTAATTAAAGTTAGTTATCAAATGCCCTCAGCAGCCAAACACACATGGATATAAAAATGTCAGGGTGATATAGTTATTACTACAATTAAGATAAAGAATAGTACCTATCGGTCAAAATGACAGATTTAAAATCTATATAGACGAAGAACTAAATCGAGAAGATTTAAACTGTCTAACACTAAAGTAATGAAAAAGGGGTGAGAAGCAAAATATAGGCTGGAACCACAGATCAGTTCAAAAACATCCTTAGACACAGATATGTTCTTGTTTTATATATTTGATATAGAAAAACTATCGGATACCACTTTTAAGTGAAATTAGGATTTAAATAGTGCCCTCCATCAGCATTTTTATTAGTGACCAATGTAAATAGCAGATTGGAGTGAACGATTCTCTGTTGATATACAAAATTGCATTATGAATAGCATTATTGGTTGTTGTTGTTTTTAGCCCGTCAGCAAGATTGATTCTTTGATAGGCACATTATTTCTATCGATAACATAAATAGTCGTTTGACAGCACAATGACATTAACTCAGCCTCTATGTGTATTTCATGGTACATTTCTGATATTTCCCTTAAGGTGCCTCTGTGCAAGAAGAGTATCAACTCTGATGACGTATTTATCCTGGATGCTGGAACTACTTGCTGGCAGTTTAACGGCAACAAGGCCAGTCCTCACGAGAAGGCCAGGGTAGGTTTCTTCTATCAGTTATATTGATGAATAACTATTACATATGTTGTAATATAAACAACAGTGCCTTGATGCTTTGTTGTCTGTATTAGTCCACAATGTTATTATTACCTGTACAAGTCTTCGATTCTTCTGTCATTGGAAAGACTATTGGCGGAAGTTAAGCAACAAACTTAAACTCCAGTCTCTATTTTAAGCGTGATGTTAAGTTATTTTGGATAAAGTTGGTGATTTGTTTAGTGATCTGCCAAAAAGCACGACTTATTTACCACTTAATATTGGCAAGTTGTGAAACAACATGTATTAATAATCTCGTGCATCTTCTAATGAATTCCCACATTGATACTGCTGTTTGTTTTTGTTATAATGTATATCAGATGCTTGATTCTACTTAAAATCATCGTCTCTTCTAGGCCATGGAGTTCCTGCAGAACATCGAGGGTGAGCGGGCCGGAAAATGTAAAGGCGAGGTGGTCGATGAACACAGCATCAGTGAGGCGGTAAGTGTGCTGATTCAGGACGTGTTGCCATGGAAATATCATAAACATAAATACCATTCAAGTTTGAGAGTATTTGTTTATTGTTGATGTAATATGAAAATCAGATTTAACAATGCGATACAAAGTAGTAATATACGCATACTTATTTAAATGGCGCACTTTCGCGATTGGTTTAAGGCGGCCTGGTTACACATTGTCTCATTGGAATTTATTTTTATTTTTGCTAAAAGGTAAAACTTTGTTAAATCTCAATTAATTAATATTGAGATTATTAACTTTTTACCATAAGAGAGGGTGAATATCTGGTCTTTACAAACATTGTGGTTTCTTTGGTTTAGTAGAATCAAATGTGTTGCAACCGATTCATTAATATTTCGATCAGACATACTAAAGTCGTTAAAAATGGTAGTGGCTCCCTTGCTAACGCTCAAGCAAAAATAGGGTAGTTCCACGACTGGTTTGCCCGGTGTCAGGATAATGTGACTTGGTGTGGTACATGTATCATTCATGCCAGGTGTTAAGGGCATGTTATACGCAGTGAAGGCATCACCAAATCTGCTTCAAGTTAACACCGTCTCCAGATAACTACGTTAAAGTCCCTTTATAAGCAGTAAACAGATTTACTGGAGACTGACACAATATTTAAATATTAGTTATTACCTTTGGTTCTACTGGTCATGTGCATGCATTAAACAGTTACCCTGCTACTTTAATATATAATTTAGTAAAGGAGATACCTTTGTATGTTAATAGTGGTTATGATCGAACTTATCAAAACACGCATTCCATGGAAGTAAATCATTTAGATATTTTAATAACCATTATCATATGTAGAGGGAACCAATATATCATTAGTTAATTCATTTTTCCAGCACCAGTTCTACTCGTACCTTGCCGACGAGTTGGAAGAAGATGATGATGAGGAGGTGGAGATCCCGGAAGTGAAGAAACTCTTCTGGTATGTGTGGAGCTTTTTGTATACTTTCCCACTGATATAGTCACGAAATATGCTTATTATCATCGTCATCATCCATCATCATCATCATCATCATCATCATCATCATCATCATCATAATCATCATCATCATCATCATCATCATCATATTTCATCATCATTATCATCATCATTATACTTCATCATCATCATCATCATCATCATCATCATCATCATCATCATCATCATCATCATCATCATCATATTCATCATCATTATCATCATCATTATACTTCTTCATCATCATCATCATCATTCGTCATCATTAGGTGTTTGTTTTTTTCTATCTGCAATCTGGATAATTGCTTTATTGACTTTAATAGTTACATATGAGTGTCATTATTTCAGAATTATTATTTTCGTCATTAAATCACTGTGTTTTGTTCGGCTCTTGACAACAGTTGCGTGCGTTAACACGAAAGAGGGCGATGACAAATTGTTGAGATATATGCATTTTGTACTCATTATTATGTTTGTTTCCTAAATGACTGCAGTATTTGGTAAGTATTCTATAGTGCAGTATACAGTATGCTGACAGCGACTGTGTATAGCTACTGCATCAATATCAGGGCCAGCACCGTTTTTGTTTATTATTTTTTATTATTTTTTCCTAAACATTATGCGTACGTTCATGCTTTGGTAGCTTTAAGTGTTGTATAGCGATATTGTAGGCGACCATTTATAAACATTTACTTTTATACACGAGAAACCATGTAAGGAAAGCTCATATTGGAATATAAAGTATGTGGTCTGATTTATACATATGACGCAAAACAGAGAGTTGTGGAGGGAGACTTTGTGGATTCATGTCTTCAAAACATGCCAAAAATAAAGGGGAAAATACTATTTTTCTTTTCGGTGTTAAAATCAATCTCATTTCGTCGAGAAAGTTTAACGAGTAAAAAATTCTTGTTTTGCTGCCTACGAGAGAACACAACGAACAAACACATATCGATAAAGTTATTGTATGCATTGCAATATTCCTTTAAAAAATACTAAATATATTCCTGTTTTTTTTTAAATCTTCATTTAGTACTTAGTTTAATCACACGATTCCCCTTGTTGTCCATTCAATACATCCATTATATATTTTGTTATATTACACTAGTGTAATACAACTTTTGTACTTGTGATACCATCAAAGTCATCATAATGCAGATCCTCTCACTATTTCACCAAGTAGTGTTGTTAACATTTCGTAAAATCATATGTTGGCGACTTCAATCATGTGATAAAAAGAATCTGACACTCGTTATCATTTAATACAAACATTTATAAAACTCGTCCAGGAAAAAATATAGTAAGCTCGCCATATGCTCTCTTATTACTACTTTTCATGAACTCGTTTAATAAATGTTTGTATTAAATGACAACTCATGTCAGATCCTCTGTCTCCATAAGATGTACTCAAAGTTTAAAATGCATGTACAACACATTTACTCTGAAAACATATTTATTTATTCATCATTTCAATTATTCAATACTTTAAGAACATACAAAACATCTTTATATTATTTAATAGTGAAATCATTTAAATTGGTAGCCGTTTGTGATGGTGTAATTTTTCTGAGTATGGATAAGAGATAACTTACGGGAACGTGTGGCAATTTACGACACAGTTTCTGATACGTATGTGCACCAAATCCCGCTGCCCCTAATAACCATGGTCGCTTTCTCGGTAGTATTCGTTTCGTAATGTCTAAGTAAATAAAACAATAAAAACTATGACAAGCGTTTCTATTCGCTACTAAAAAGTTAAAACAACAACACTGGCGACATCAACAACGCCAATCACTGACAGTAACCATGATGATAGTAAGTAAATACAAAATGTATATGCAATAACGTTCCTGTCCAGCTGCAGCACCGGTGTGTCACACACGTTTACAAATAGTGATAAACATTTACATGAGGCAATGTTTATGTCTAATATTATATCCAGATGTTGTCAGTATTGTTGGCTTATAGCAATTGTTGTTAATTACTATTACTTTATTTTACTGTTCTTTCTATACATTCGTATTTTGCCTTATTTATATCATTTTTTGAAAATGTTAATTATTAAAGAGTTTGCATGTGCGCATATATATTTCTTTGCTTTCTATATGGTAATGTTATATACGCTGTATGATGTCATAACAATGATTTATTTGTCGTATGATTTATAGTTGATCGGCGTTAAAGAACATTTTTATATATAAAAATCATATTTTGCTACTATAAATATATATCTTAGGCGAACAATATTTTTAAACTGCAACGGTATTATAAAACAGGCCATAAAATTTAAAAGCATTACAATATCATTGAAGACCATAAATTAAATGTGTTTTAATAACCATAAGTAGTAGCTATTGTCTCTGTATTTAATTGCCCTACAACACATGGGATAGGGTGAGTTGCCAAATAGATTTAATGTTTAATTTATGGTTAATCAATTAATATAAATTTATCTGTAGGTAAAGTTTTCCTATAACAAAACACAGCTACCTTGCGTGCGCAGTGTGTATGTATATACTTTGATAAAGGCTGTTGATTATAATCAACGTAATGTATTACAGCGTGTCTGATGCAAGTGGCGAAGTCAAATATTCCGAGGTCAAGACCGGAACTGTTTCCAAGAGCGATCTTGGTAGTGACGTAAGTATGATGTAACACTACGGGGAAATTGAAAATAACACTTATATGACAAAATATATTTCCACATTGTAACAACCCATTTTAACGGACATCTTTCAAGAGTAGTCTGTCAGGAAATGATCAAAGCGCTATGTTTTCATTTCAAAATAACCGGTTTTCAAAGCAGACAAACAAATGCTATCGTAATTATCTTTAAAATCGCTTTTAAATTTAGAAATTCTAGACTTTTAATCAATTGGACACAGGGCATTTTTAAAAGACAAACGATATATAGCGATTAATCACTAGAGTCGCCAAAATATTAAAGAACATAATGCCTTTCTTCACATTCGATGTCTTTATATAGCGGAAAGCCTTTTTTGCGTTTTAAAGAATGAATTAGACAAAAAAGAAACTTTAAATGGAAGAAACTTAAGTAAAGTTTTTTACGGCTTGTACTGCCCTTTGATTGAAATAATAAGTTCGCCTTATTAAAAGACAAAATAATACCTTAGGCCAGAAACCTCTAACAGCCACAAATCAATGATCGTTGTATGCGCTTATCATAGACATAGTGTCCACTTGAAACGTTTTATGTACAACAACTTAATTAATGTTATAGTCTGTATTAGTAGTGTTTCATGAACAACAGCTTATTGTCATTGTGTTTGTTTGTTGTGTTTCATGTACAATAACTTATTGTTCTGAAACGCTTGACTGGAATATGTACTATTGTTAACTGTGTGTTTTGTTAGCTTGCTATTTCGTTTCCAGGATGTGTTCCTGTTCGACTCCTGCGAGCAGATCTTTGTCTGGATTGGCAAAAACGCCTCTGATGCCGAGAAAAGGAACGGCATGACATACGCTCATGTAAGTGCTGTTTTGGAAAATATTGTCATTGTGATGAACAAAGATTCACATCACATATATCATACACCCCACATCCACCTCCCGGTACAATATCGCATACAAGGCATACACACATGTGTCACATTCACATCACATATATCATACACCCCACATCCACCCCCGGGTACAATATCGCATACAAGGCATACACACATGTGTCACATTCACATCACATATATCATACACCCCACATCCACCCCCGGGTACAATATCGCATACAAGGCATACACACATGTGTCACATTCACATCACATATATCATACACCCCACATCCACCTCCGGGTACAATATCGCATACAAGGCATACTCACATGTGTCACATACCACAGACTCCTTTATAGTTTGACCAGAATTTATTGAGAATTCATTGCCGTGCAATATTAACAATCATGGAAAAGAACATAGGAAACAAACATTCATAGGCCTTACCTTAAACTGTTTCATTGTCCGTAAAATTAGTTTTTTGCTAAATCTCATTCTGCTTCAATGCAAGCTTCTATACGTCTGGGCATACTTTGGATGAGAGAAGTTAGAAAATCATTGGTTATCTCGTCCCAAGATCTCTCCACCTCAGCTTTCATATCCTCCATATATTGTAATCCTTTATGATTGATAGTGTTCTTCACTATTTCACTCAAATGTTTTCAAAGGGGTTCAGATCCGGACCTATAACTTTGCCAGTCGAGTAGGGTCACGTGATTGTCCTTAAACCACCTTATGGAATGCCTTATGTTTCTGGTCGTTGTCCTGCTAGAAAAACCATTCATTTCCATACAACACATGTGCTGTGGGGAACAAATGTCCTTCAAGGATGTCGGTGTATATGTCATTAGTCATGTTATTATCGAATATACAAATGGGGGTGGTAGCAAGTGCTGATAAACCACCTCATAAATGAAACTTTAGGCTGTAATTTGGCCGTTGGTACAATGGTCCCTGGTTTTCTTTATTCCACAGATTTTGGCCTTTTAGATACAGCCATAAAGAACTTTCATCTACGAATATACGGTTATCCCAATTATAATTTCTTCGAACTAGACACCACTCTAAAGGTCTTTATTGTTTGTTCAGGAAAGAGAATGGTAGAGGGAATACCACGGGTTTTCAGTTCATGTAAATTAGCCCTTACAGTCTCTTTACAAACTGGTTCAGTTCCTCTTTTGATCAATTCAGTTCTGGTGTTCTGAATGCCCATGCGTCTGTTCATAGAAGCGATAATCCCAAGTCTTATTCTGTCACCAATGTTCGTGGCCTACCTTCTCCTTCTTTGCTGCTCCAACCTTTGAATACGCCCAATGATATGATACACTGAGGATAGTGGAACATATGCTCTTTCAAAAAACTAGTTCTGAAGTGATTCCATGTTCATATAATTTATAGAAAATCTTTCTTTTTTGTTGAGCTGACAGTGACTTCCAAATAGCAGACGTCATTTATATACCAAGGGAGATTACTCTAATTGACTAAATTTCGTGTGAAGAGGAGTTATCTCCCTTGACCCTTTGTACCCTTACATGACTATGTATTGATAAGTAGAAATGTATGAAAACAATTTTAAGAGCAAAAAATTCTCAATAATTTCTGGTCAAACTATATGCCTGCCCTAAACAGAATTTTGTGAATTTTCCACTTTTGCAAGAAAAGTGTTTTGCATTTAGATCACGTAAGTCTAGATTAGCCGTCAGTTTTAAGTGATTTTTACATTGTGTTTTTCCAATTTTCCAAAAATATGTGTTTATTTTGTAAGAGGTTCTTACATTTTTGGTAAGATAGTGTTTTCTGTCATTTAAATACAATATCTGTAGATCTACAGCATAGTACACATATTAATATAACCATTTTGTAGTTTACAGTTGAATGCACATACTTGAAAACGAATTGTTTTTATTACTCTTCCAGCAACACTGCATGAAGACCAAACGCCCCTTCCTGCCAATCCACGTCGTCAAAGAGGGCCGTAATTACGCCAGCCTCGACATCGCTCTGTCTGCCTAAGATGTGAAGACACCATGACGTCACACTCGTAACGTGATGACATTATGACATAAGATGCGCTTCCTCTTAAAAGCGCTTTATTACTAACATGGTCAGACATTGTATTTTTGAAAATAAGCAAAAATATATTGATTGTTGTCGTGAGGAGTGATATTCGATCGGCATTTCTCGGCAAAAATGGATTTATCCGACCTGTGCCGATTGAAGTTATTTTCCGGCGAATGCAGTGAACGCTTGCAGAAGAAGATATATACATGTAACAATTATCGTTTAAAACTAACAAAGTAGCATTGATGTTGTGACTTAAAGTAGACTATTACTTTCTTGATATTGTGTTGTTAAGACCAGTTTAGTCCTGTTATTTTTAAATGACCTGAAGGAAATTTATTTTTGCACTTTTGCACGCGTTTAGATTTAAATTAAGTTAACTATCAACACAATTGTTCAACCTAATACGTTATTTGCGTTAAATCTATTGTGTTTTTTACGTTTCAAATGATGCTTCGTTAAAACTAAACACTAGCTTCTGTGTTTTTTTAACCTTTTGCATAAATGTTCAGCACGGACCAAATTGTGGTGGTATGCTTTGTAACTTTATTTATATCTTTCTTTTTAATAAAATATAAGCTCTTTCATTCAGTCTTTTTTTTTTACCAAAATCTCCGAGCTTACAAGAAGCAGATGCGATTGTTTAAGGACAAACTGTCCTCCAATAACGGTGTTTAAATATCGTGGTCCTAACGCGCCAATGACGAATGATCCAAGTTCAACACCAGAGGGAAATGAATTAATTAAGAATGGCAATAATAAATATTTCGGACGAGTTCTACCTTTAAAACAATCAAAAGTTCTAGGAGAAAAAGAAATGGCCTTAGTAGTCGATTGATGTCTATTCAGTGTAATTTAAGGGAGGTGTGTAAAGGTTTATCATTTTGTTTTAGAATGTAAACAATTTCAACAGAACGGTCATAAGGGCTATGTTCAATACTCTGCCTATAGTAAATACAGATAAAAACTGCACTAATGGTTTTTAATTAGAAGCAAAAACGGTTATTAATAGATTTTGAATCAGGCGTAGAACCTCCCTCGAGCACAAAAGGTTTTGACCGATCTAACATTATACAAAACTGTTATCTACTGAGAAAACAAAACACATTAACAATTAATATTACTTCATCCACACGTTTGAGGTCATATGTTATTCCAGGACAAGTCCAGCACAAATATTTGACATCCACGATAGCAAACCTTAAAAAAACACCATATGTGTTGTTTTTCCGACATTACTAGTGAATACCGTCCTGTAACAGTGATTTGTCCTGGAAGAGAATCACCACCTACGTGTAAGCTTCACAAAAACTGACACAATGAATCAATGATTTAAAATGCATCACAACGTTTCTTCTGATCTGGAAATATACATATTACATATATATTTGAAAGCGTGACGGGACTTTTTTTTTTTCAAGCAAATCATCTAACACATTAATAATATTATTCTTCCGATTGCAAATATAGTTTTGACATTCTTTTAAAATATAACGAAGGCTTGATAATGTTAATCTTTAGTTGCAATTTTCTTTACAAATAACATACTATATACCATAATATTAAAAAAATATAGAAAGGAAAGGGTTTGTCAAATAAGTGTTAACGGTGTAGTTAATCATGATTTGTTTTATTAACATGACCCTGTCCTTATTATCCTTTCTGTCCTTTAATCCTGTGTTTTGATCTTTAGTTAAAAGTTTATCTCTCCTTTATCTGTTAATACCTTTCTCCTTTATTTCGTCTCTCGATCTCTATAATATATACCTCACATCTAATCCACAGGTATGTAATGGCGACATTAGCACCTGCCTTTAAAGTCAAGTTGTTCCGTCTCCCTATCCCTAGACCCTTTTGGAAAGTTACGAATGTTATCGCATTTCTTTGACTTCGGTCATTGATAAATGACGTCTCGATTTCAATCCATACTTAGGGCCAATCTAAAATGAGTCGTTTTAATTTCGTGCTAACCTTTAAAGTGGTAGAGATAACATATAAATGGAGGAAGTGAGAGTAATGAGAACGGACGGGTTTTACCAAGCGGGGTGCATTTGTTTCGCCTTCTGTATACGTAAGTAGTCTTTGAATTTATGATGATGACGACTGAAATTTGTACAATAAATATAAAACCGATGCCGTGGTGCCAGATAATTCTATACTAATTGTGATAAAAACGTCACAGACACGTAAAGTATCCTAAATAAGAAGATTTATAGCAAAAACCTAAGACAGTTAATGGCAACAACCATTTAAGAATTTTCCAAACTGTAGCAAAAACATATCATCAATCTTAATTATACAACAGAAGTATGTCCCATTTGCTAGTCTTTAACTGTGCCCATCCTCGTGTATGCAGTTGAATTATAAATTTAGATCTCATTTTATAGTCCTAACGGTCGTATAAAAACACGTTACAGACATTGCTTTTGTGGATTCAGTAAAAAAAGATTTAGGATTCCATAAGATTCCGTTACTATTTGTTAACTGTTTATTTCGTTATCACAAATGATATAAAGTTTAAAGAGTTTTACTTGTATTTGTTAACAGCCGTCTACATTGAACATTGATACATATGTTTAAGATGCACTATTAACAAACACATATGGATATTTTGGTGATAAAATGCCATTTTAACCTTATAAACAATTTCGTTTTAAAGTTGCATTAGATGATTTATTCCATTGTTGTTTTTTTTTCAAGTTCATTGATGACATGCTATCTACATGAATCTGCAGGTCACTTGCCAGTGTGTGGAAGATTGTGGGTACTATGACGCCTCACGAACAGATCGAACCTCGTTCCTGGAATGTAAAGATGCTGGCTGCTGCGGGGATTTCCATAATAGATACTGTTGCTTTGGGTAACTTCATTGAATTTTTTATTTTATCTTTTTTTTTTTCGTTTAACAGTTTGTATCTTTCTATGAAATGAAAATGTTTACGGTCTCACAGTCGTTCTACTAAGATGATACAATTGGTACAAAAGAAAATGTAAATATTTGAAAATCCAAATGGCACTATATCGCTATATAGCGGGTGCCTTCAAGAGTCTTTCTAATAGAACTTAACGATGCTGTAAAAACAAACTTTATTAATTTAACATATCAAAAGAAAGATATTTCATACAGATTTCAGGTAAATGTACATGTATACAAGTTTACGTTTTAATTAAATACGTGTGTACATTGATAATGTTTGTCTTGGACGGTTAGGGTTGAATTAGTTTTATAGGTAGCTATTACATGCAACGCTTGCAATAACATGTGCAATAGGAAACAAGCCATTTATTACATTTGTTAACTTTTTATTTTATTTTCCTTTCTGTTACCAATAGCCTCTTACTTTACCTAAGCGATGATTAATTTTCATGAAAGACAACCAAACTTAGTATACAATGTCATTGCCGTCCTTTTGGAGAGCGGTGCCTCTTACACCATGTAGTTTTATGTGGACACTAGTGTAGAAGGCAATAACAGAAAATCGCAGCAGCTGTTCCGTGATACCTTTCACAGGAGAAAATAATCGAGTATGCCACGTAAAAGTGTAGCTTACAATTATAAAAAGGAGTAATGGAAATTAAAAGGAAATCGCAGCTGTTTGCGAGGTCTTGTATAATGTATCGACTGGACGGATTTTTATTTTAACAAATATCAATGTTTAAAATGAAATGCCATTTTCCATATTATGCTTCCATATTATTGTAATATTATTTTACATGCTTTCAATTTTTCATCTATTCCAGCCCTTTGCTAATAACTGGCATTGTGTTTGGCAGTTTGATTGGCGTCCTTATTCTTATCGTGATAGTTGGAGTCTGTTATCACAACCATAAGGAACGGCTCAAAGTTCGAGATGGCAGAATGACTATAGTTGCCTCAGGTACGGGGTGCGCTTTGGTTCAGCTGCTGTCTTGTTTAATTTGTTAGTATAGCATTGGTTCTAGAAAACAGATTCTAACTAAGGCTTATAATGTTGCTCTAGAATTGAGACAGCAGTTACTTTAATTTCTTTACTGAAAGGGGCAATAAACTCAAATTCTTCTCTTGACAGATTTACATTTCGAGCTTTCCTGGAAAATGTTCCCATCATCTAAGGTTACATGTATCATATCGTAGCATTTTGTTTTGTGTCGAACAACTCTCAATTTAAGTATTACATTTTTCTCAGTAACTTAAGTGAACCTTTACCGTTGCTTGTTTTTTTTTTTCATTGTAGGATAATATGAAAGCTAGTAAAGTAATTGGTGACCATCGTCATAAATGTATCCTTTTTGATCACCCATCTATTTCACTTAGTCATTTCAATGTAGTTATTATTTCTATTGTCTTTCCTGTTGTTTATTGCAGAAGATATCCCCCGCCCATCTCCGGTATCTGTACCTCCTGTATATAACCAATATGGATCACGACCTCCCATCTTCACACAACAACCTTTCAGAACGACCAGAAGGGTGGGCAGTATAGATGAGACTGCCCCCCATCCACCACCCACTAACCTTCACCTGCCTAGTATAGCAGCATCCAGGAAAACATGACACGAGAATATGAGTATTTTCGCTGTTCTATTAAATTCCGTGCGTCTTCCTATGAGTGATGTAATATGACACAGCGCTTATAGTTGATGCCAATCCAGTCACCATCTTACTGTTTTGAGAAACTTCAGCATAATTTCTTCATGACCTCATACTTTTGTCTAAGTTCAAACGAATTTGAACACAACTTTAATTGATAGACACTAGACAGGACAGTTATATCCATTGGATTTAACTAAATGGGAATGGTATTTTAAAATCAGTTCATTTAATTAAAACAAAAGAATTTTCATTAAATAATTTGTCTAAATCTTTGTAGAATTGTTGAAAAAAGTACAAATGAACACAAAACAACTATTCAGACGAATTTTTATTTAAATCTGACAATGATTTCATTCAATATGCATCAAACAAGCTATTGCACAATGAAACAAAGGTATGTCACTATGAACAGTTGATGTTTTATATCGAATGAAGTAAACATTTTGATTAAAAACATGCCACTGTCTTGCCTATAAGGATGTAGAAATCTTTCATTATATAAAATATGAGGAATATAAGCTTCAGTAAGTGATTACCTTCAAATCTCTAATCCACTTTCATTCTCATTCACCTAACTTTCTTAGTAAGATTATCTTGAATTATTCACACTAATTTCTGTACCGTCAATTCTAGAATTCATATTCAAAACATTTGCTTCAAGGTTAAAATGAAATCAGATCAAAGTTTTAAAGCATACAATGCACAGAAATATCTGTATACAAAACAAAGAGAATGTGAGTGTTATTACTGACATCAATCTTCCATGTTGGTAGAGACAACACATGTGAATTTGAATATTAAAGATTAAACAAAAATAAAATAAATTGATGGATTAATGAAAAGAAATAAACTTTTTCAAACTCAGTTGCTATTTTGCTGTTTGTTGTCTTTTAAATTGACCTCTAAAATAGTTTAATTTCTAAGTATTTGTATATAAAAAATACATAATGAGAAAGTGTTTCTGATGACTCGAGCCTATGTTAGAAATGTAAACAATAATAAGGACTGCAATTTATTGAAATCATCAAAATGATATACAATCTGCGGATGGAGTATGGGACAATTGCGACTATTGTTTGCCAAGATGGGTATTTTAGGAGAGATACAGTTGGCATAAGAAATAAGAATTTTAAGCATCATACAACTGACTACTGGTGTGAATTGAATGTTTTTGATGTTAACTAATCTTCACACATTGAAAGATTGGAACAGTAGGAGATGCATGAGCAAAACATTCATATTGTTTTAAATTTAGAAAAGAAAGTAAATTAAATGAAACAACTGTCATTAAAGATCACTAATACACTTTTAAGGCTTATAAATATAATACCTGGCTTAATAGATCTTGTATTTAAAGGCTGAGAGTATTCAACACTTTATTTTTTCTTAACCTTGGACTTTTTACAGTCCCAATGTTAAATCATACCAATGAACTCTTTTCTTAGAAGATCAACATCGTAAGTTTCTTTCCACACCAAATTCCTCCCCTCTTAACCAAACTTCTCCTTCACCCAACCAAACCCCTTCCCCACTAAGCAAACTCCTCCCCTTGCTTTATGCAAACTTGTTCTTGATGTAGATGGTTTCTGGTGGGATCACCTGTCCCGTGGTATCCTCCTCCACACCCTGCAGCGCCCAGTTGTGGCTGGTGATCTCCAGGGCCTCCCATTCTGCCTTGAAGGCCTTCTGGGGGTCCTGGGGCCCCGACATACCCTGACCAGAGAACTGCTCCTGCATCGCCTTTGTCTGGTCAGCAGCTGGAAATATACATAAATAAGCTTAAAAAAACAAACACACTATCCAAACAGATGAGACAAGGAACCAGTAGAACTAGATTATACTCCCTTATGTAATATATGACAAGAACATAAGCAAGTCAAGTGCAATGCTTACTTAAAAGACAAATAAACTAAGGGAGATAACTTAACATTAAGCTTGAGTTTTAGTTCTTGCACACTGCACTCCAGAACAGATGCAGAAATGAAAGGACACAGCGACATCTTTATGCCCCCCAACCCCCACTTAAATTTTCTCTGTTTCTAGGAATTTATGCAGAATTTCTTTGTATACACTCATACTGAAGTCTATGTACAGACAATTTCGAACACTACCTTAATTGTAAGACTGCAAGTTATGAAGAAAATCACTCTAAAAGTTAATTTTTTCCTAATCTATAAATAACCACGAAAGTGAATTTTGCTAAAACAAGAAACCGATGTCAGCACAGACTATTTGGATGACAATATAACCCAATCTTAAAAGTTAGTTATCACATGGTTTTCCTAATTTAAGAATGGCTATGTATGCAAGGAATGTGTATGCCAAATATCAAGGCTCTAGGTCTTGTAGTTTCTGACAAGAAGATTTCTAAGATTTCCTATATAGCCATGTATGGGAAATGGCCACGCTCCCTGAGCATAAGCTAAGATGAGCTAAAAACATGAAGTGGATGAAGAACTTACCATTGTCCTGTCCCAGTATCAGCGTGTACATACTGCGAAGACCAAACACATTTAGGAAGTACCAGGATGCTGAGCTCACCCTAGATGAAAACACAATAGAAACAGTTTCAATTGATGTGATGGAATGAAGCTGGAATCAACTACAGCAGTTTCAGGCAGTGGAAATTCAACGCTATATAGTTTTATTTAAGCTATTAAGACTTTCAAAACATCATTTAAGAGACAGTTATATGTGAAAACTTAAAAAGAGAATGTTTTTTTAATAATTACACCAATAAGCACCAACACACTATATCAATAATTTTTAGCTAAACTTTATACCTATACCTGGTTTCAGATTAGGCAAGTTGAAGCTAGCTTGTTGCAGTAGTTCTTACAAGTTAATTTGCCAGAATACATGTGCTAAGATCGTCCTCCACCAATAATGCCGGCAGCAGGCAAGGAGGAGATGACCTCAGGGACTAAAAATCTTTCACAAATAACACCAAATACTCATAAAAAGTATGTTTTCAGTGACTTTAGTACTAACCAGGATGCATCTAAGGAGGCAAGTTCCACACCTCGCTGTAACATGGGCTTAAACCTCAGAGTCAGGGGAAAGGGAACCTTAGCTGAAAAGAAAAAATAATTAATAATATTAATAACCATAATAATAATTAATTAATATGGAAAAAGGAATGGCCCTTACATCACAATTATGGTCAAAGGTCAAAGTTCGAATGAGCTAAATAAGCAAATGCTGATATGTGCATGAAATTCAACAGGAAATAGTTTTATACAAGCAGGTAACAGGTATAATGGTAAAAGATGTATCAGTATACAATTATCATAATGGAAACTTAAATCATACAGAAAATAAAGCTTATTGTAACAGTGTATTGTTTTTGTCATTTACGTATATGTTCATGTTTATATCTTAATCAGAACAATAGCTTACTGAGCCCTACTCAAAGGATCCAATTTAAATTATCATCTTATGACTTTTAAACATATATCATACACTACAGACAACCTTTATAGAATTTTACTTTATAAGAACGAAATGTTCCAACCAAAATATCTGATCAATTATTCTCAATGAACACAAACCTAACCTAGTCAAGGGGGGTACATTTTGTTCTGACCCTTTTATGTAGCTTGGTGTTCAAATTCTGGACTGGCATCACATTTCACCATTTGGTTAAGAAAACTCAGTCAAGAATGTAGACTAATAACTCTTTGGTTGAATAAAATGTCAGACAACTCACTTGTGAGGAATCCAGACTAATAACTCTTTGGTAGAATGAAATGTCAGACAACTCACTTGTGAGGAATCCAGACTGATAACTCTTTGGTTGAATAAAATGTCAGACAACTCACTTGTGAGGAATCCAGACTAACAACTCTTTGGTAGAATGAAATGTCAGACAACTCACTTGTGAGGAATCCAGACTGATAACTCTTTGGTAGAATGGAATGTCAGACAACTCACTTGTGAGGAATCCAGACTGATAACTCTTTGGTAGAATGAAATGTCAGACAACTCACTTGTGAGGAATCCAGACTAACAACTCTTTGGTAGAATGAAATGTCAGACAACTCACTTGTGAGGAATCCAGACTGATAACTCTTTGGTAGAATGAAATGTCAGACAACTCACTTGTGAGGAATCGAGACTGATAACTCTTTGGTAGAATGGAATGTCAGACAACTCACTTGTGAGGAATCCAGACTAACAACTGTTTGGTAGAATGAAATGTCAGACAACTCACTTGTGAGGAATCCAGACTAACAACTCTTTGGTAGAATGAAATGTCAGACAACTCACTTGTGAGGAATCCAGACTGATAACTCTTTGGTAGAATGAAATGTCAGACAACTCACTTGTGAGGAATCCAGACTGATAACTCTTTGGTAGAATGAATTTCAGACAACTCACTTGTGAAGAATCCAGACTGATAACTCTTTGGTAGAATGAAATGTCAGACAACTCACTTGTGAGGAATCGAGACTGATAACTCTTTGGTAGAATGGAATGTCAGACAACTCACTTGTGAGGAATCCAGACTAACAACTGTTTGGTAGAATGAAATGTCAGACAACTCACTTGTGAGGAATCCAGACTAACAACTTTTTGGTAGAATGAAATGTCAGACAACTCACTTGTGAGGAATCCAGACTAACAACTCTTTGGTAGAATGAAATGTCAGACAACTCACTTGTGAGGAATCCAGACTGATAACTCTTTGGTAGAATGAAATGTCAGACAACTCACTTGTGAGGAATCCAGACTGATAACTCTTTGGTAGAATGAAATGTCAGACAACTCACTTGTGAGGAATCCAGACTAACAACTCTTTGGTAGAATGAAATGTCAGACAACTCACTTGTGAGGAATCCAGACTGATAACTCTTTGGTAGAATGAAATGTCAGACAACTCACTTGTGAGGAATCCAGACTGATAACTCTTTGGTAGAATGAAATTTCAGACAACTCACTTGTGAAGAATCCAGACTGATAACTCTTTGGTAGAATGAAATGTCAGACAACTCACTTGTGAGGAATCGAGACTGATAACTCTTTGGTAGAATGGAATGTCAGACAACTCACTTGTGAGGAATCCAGACTAACAACTTTTTGGTAGAATGAAATGTCAGACAACTCACTTGTGAAGAATCCAGACTGATAACTCTTTGGTAGAATGAAATGTCAGACAACTCACTTGTGAGGAATCCAGACTGATAACTCTTTGGTAGAATGAAATGTCAGACAACTCACTTGTGAGGAATCCAGACTGATAACTCTTTGGTAGAATGAAATTTCAGACAACTCACTTGTGAAGAATCCAGACTGATAACTCTTTAGTAGAATGGAATGTGAGACAACCCACTTGTGAGGAATCCAGACTGACAACTCTCTGGTAGAATGAAATGTCAGAAACTCACTTGTGAGGAATCCAGACTGATCTCTGGTAGAATGAAATGTGAGAACTCACTTGTGAGGAATCCAGAGAAGGCCCAGTTGATCCAGCCTCCAATGATGATCATGGGCAGCACGTTGGTAACATTTCCCTTCAGCATGTCTGTCATCATACTGGGATCTGAAACAAGTTGCTGGATTAAATCTTATCTTGATTCATTTTGTTAATAGGGCCTACTTATTCTTAGTCATCTTCTTAAACCTACACACAGAGGTGCCAAAAACATGTGGCTTAGGACTTTCCAACAAATAGTGCAGATCCAGATCTGGATAGCAACCAGTAGGGCTACTGTTCTGGATCTGCACATTTTGCCTAAGAGTGATCAATAATTCTTAAAAGGGTTAGACTTTATAAAGGGTAATAATCACACACTCCCAATCAGTATCCAGTCATATGTCAGTTGTAAAGATTTGTTTGTTTGTTTATTGGGTTTATGGTCCCACCAACAGTACATGTTTGTTTATTGGGTTTATGGTCCCACCAACAGTTCATAATTATCTGGAGATGGTGAACACCTGGCATGATACCACACCTAGTCACATTACACCAGGCTAATAATAGTGGATGCTCTACCAATTGCGCTACCGGTCTGGTCAATAAAGATTTGTTTTTACTGTTTAGTACTGCACAGCTAGTATTCAACTTTCTACCACTATCAAATACAAGTAACAATAGCTTACTCCTGTTTGGTGGAATTTTTGCATAACCTGTTCACACACTAATACTTTTGTCTAAGTAGAGATGATTCTGACACCCTTCAGTTGTTAGATAGCAAATTGTGAAACAAACTGAATTAAACATTCATTTTTTCAAATCTATAAATAACCATGACAAATAACAAAGCATCCAGGGCAACAGAGCAACTTAAAGTTGTATTATAATTTTGTATTAAGACCAAATCAAAGGAACACAAACATACTGTGTTATGTCAACATATCCCCATGATAAACATGTTCATTTTTCGTTGTCTCAACTTTCAATTTAAAAACTTTTTTCCCTAAATGCTCACATCTGTTAGTAATACTAGTTTCAATGACAAAACATTATCTAAATATGCAGACAAAAAAACTCACCTGTCATTGGATTTTTAACTGGTGCTTCACGATCGGTTTTGGCTTTTGTGAGGTAACCATTGTTTTCATTGTTGAAAAAGTTCTTTCGTATTAAAAATGACTGAAAAATGCCAAACAGATTTACAATTAAATTTTGCTTGACTCTGACCAGATAAAACATGCAATAAGAACCTAAGAATCAATGTAAAAAAATCTGATTTTTCTTTCAATGTGATTTAATTAAATTGTAGTGTAAAGAATGTAATAAGTTAATAATGTTTTTAATTTGAAGAATAAATTTTGACTTTCATTATAAGACTTATCTTCTTAAATACACACATTATAAGACTCAAGACTTACATGTTTTGGAATGAATCTCCCATTTTCTCTCAGGATTCTACTTCTGATTAGAGCATGGCTGCAAAGCAATAACACTTTTGTAATTCAAACTTTTAATGTTATACCAAAAATTTACATATTAAGATTTAGGCTTATTTATTTTTATTTTAAAAATGGTATCCAACAGTATATTGAATACCACGTACTAATATCTAACCACTGCTTTGTGGAATTTGTTCATACTTTTTGCATAAACTAATACGTGATGATGTTTACTGCTTATGTTAGGACATTTCATAAAAAAAACAATTTGGCTCATCTTATTATTATAATATTATTTTAATATCTATACCAAATAAATTTAAGGACAAGTAATATCATTGAAGGACAAGCATTCTGACAAATTCCTCTTAAATAAAAACACTGTGGATTATGGCAGTATTTCAGTTATCATGTGAGACAGGTTAAATCAAAGAAATTGTAATTAGAGTTGCAAATTAATAAAAGCTGATTGCAGTAACACCTAACAGTAGCATCAACAGTCATCAATTTGGAACAATTATGCTGTCAAACAAGAAAGTGAGACCTTTTGTCGCACATCAGTAGGCAATGCCCATAACTAGCCCCTAGACCAATGATGGCTTGGCATGGGTGCAACCTAGGTAGTGATTTGCTGAGGGCCTAAATCCTGTGAAAAATTGAGACGCTCTGCCTAAAAGTCTTTTTGTGTTAGACTGACATGCTGTATGATTGCACACTGCTGAGAAATCTATGAGTATTAAAACTCATAGTCTAATTAAATATGCAGTGATTGTGTTTTGGAAAAGCCAGATGAGTGGTTTTCAGCTCACCATAAAATGCTAGGCTAGCTGTTTTTCACTCAAGCACATAGCTCATCTAGGACAGCATAGGCGAGTTGTTGTTGTTTTGGTGATGTACCTCCGATATTCACCAGCAATTGTTAGATCATACTGATCCGAGATGGCTGACACTTCAGCTTCTTGTTAGCCATCAAAAAGCTTTCATAAAAGAGGAGATAGCATTAGGCCTATTTGCTGGCATAATGGAATCATACTACAAGGACAGCATTTTCAACGAACACATTTATCATGATCAGATAAGAATGTGTAAGTAACTGATGCCGACGAGTAACAGATGAAAGTTTACGAGAATGCCGAGTGAGAACTGCTGGCCTGTCCCAACTAATTGTGAAAATGATAATTTCTCTCCTCAGTTACAATCGGCTTATTGTTTACATTCTCTCTTTTCAGTTTGAGACTAACAGGTATGTCCTATTTCAAAAAAGTGCTTAACTGCACTGAGTTCCCTTTCGAGGGAAGTTTTAGGCTGCTGGCCATTGTTAAGCAAAGTAATATATGGTTATGTCAGCTTGAATCTTATTGGTCCACTGTGGGAGTGGTTTCTGATTCTGACCAATCATGACAATCTTTACTTCAATAGTTCGACATAGACTTGCATGACTGTATATATTTTTTTTGCATTACTTGTGTCTACATAATGTACATGGATGACCAGGTGCGTGGTTTTAAATCAATTTCAAACTACAGGTGCATGAGTTTCCATTCACATAAAATAATTTAAGCTGCAGGGGCATGATCGCACCCCTCAAAACACAGTCTCTGAATATGCGTACATCCCGGGAATCATGCCTATCTGAACGCCTATTTAAGCTTCTCAACGAACCCTATGAATTTAAATGTCATCAGAAAATGTTAACATTTTAATGATGGTCCAACTATACTCTATAAACAATGATCAGCCTAAATATTCATTGAATGCTCTTTAAATAAAGGTAACTTTTTGTATTTTACAATGATCCGAACAGGATATCCGAAAATTGGTAAACTTAGAGACAACCACAGACACATTTTTTATTGACGGCTCCCAATACTCTTACCTATCTTTCACTTGATCTAATTCTGTCTTCTTGTCGGATGACAAAAGTATTGTTACATAGTGCCGTATTATCCCAACAAGAAAAGTTATAACGACAATTGGCAGGAAAACCCAGACACGAATGTCAGAATCGAGTAACAGTTCAGCCATATTGCCTAAGGGAAGTAACTCTAAAAAAAGAGAAATATTTGCAGTTACCTCACTTGACATCATTTTTCCAATCGTACCTACTCGGCGATCTCCGGCAAGCTTCGGATTACGTAGAGGACGGAATTACCCGAGGAGTTCCGAGTGGTTTCTACCGTGCTTAATTTCTCTGTCTTGTGTGCGCATGCGCAAGACTGCTATTTTTTAAAGTTCTACGCGTGCCTAAATTTCCTACCATTCCATACTGATGTAAAAAGTGTTCATGATTGATATTTTGAGGCTTAAAACACCGTATTTAAGATACTGTGACATTGTCAGCATATTTTCAGTGGTTCAGTACCTACAGGTCCTCATGATCGTCGGTCATTGTTCGCACTTGGAGAAAAGAAGGTTGGCCAATATGAATCGCCTCTTTGATCTTCAATGGCATGCAGAAAGTTGATGATACACGAAATTTTCATGTTCAGAAGGTATATGTTCATATGCTTTGTATTGCAACTATTTTTTTTTTATCAAATTGCGTTCATGATTTTCCATGTAACACTCGATTTTTGATGCAGCCTATTCTTAACACACCGATGTTTGTCGGGAGTCTGGGCAAATTTTAGTTTCTTCATTTTTAACAGTTTAAAACACTTAGCCAGCCTGACATTAGTAACAAGTTGATGGCTATGAAAAGAAATGCTTTTTAGCAGTGTACAGCGTAGATTCCTCGGTTTTGTGAATTGTTATTATTAACAAATATTTGCCTGGTATTCTTATTTCAATATTGTCATAACATCCAGTATTCATAGCTTTCGGTTAACTGGTGAGTGTATTAGTACTATATACCATACACATATTTAACACACCTGGTGCATGCATCACATTGATTAGTTGTCACACCAATAGAGTGTTGGCTTTGTAGATATGGAAAACTTATAACTGAAGTTTCAAGCCTCGGAATAATATTTTTACCACACCAACATATGAGTCAATAATTTTTCATACATGCCCTTGTTTTAGATGCTGATCATGTGTTTTGATCATGCCGATTTGAAAGGTGTATGCTTATAAGATGTAATAATAATATTTGGTAAATTTTCAATTACTTTAAGAATTGTCATGCAGTATCAATTATAAGATATAAAAATAAATACATGCTATTTATATGAAAGACATTTTTTATATCTTTTTTATATCTTTTAAAATAAAAACAAAAAATTTATAAATAAAGGTAGCTGACAAAAATACAAGAACCTACGGGTTTTTTTTTGTTTTGTTTTTTAGGAATATGTTTTACCTCTGCACTATGAGGTTATTATTATTGTTATTGCTTCATCATTGACAAACGTTTTTATCTACAGACTAATATTGAATATCGCGATATCTCCCAAAGACGTTTACGTACACTTACAAAAGATAAAACTATATATATTCAAAGCTGTTTATGTGTTAGAATAATGCTTCTATTTGTTCTAATATATTCAGCATGTTATGTTGTCTGGTTAAAACATGTGCATATTTAGTATTTTTACTCTAAATTTTGTTTTATAAACCGACAGACATATATACACCCAAAGTATATGTTGGGTATAGGAGCTGCAGCTCAAATAATTCTGCTTGTCTTAAAATATTGACATCACATTTTTGGGCTATATATTAAGTTTTGATAACAGAACAGTGATAAAGGATAATAGTAGGAAATTTACCATATAGTGATGTCTTGTACCTGTTAAATTGACACATCTGTAGGTAAGAGCATGGGGTTTATTTATTTGTTATGGATTTCCAATCCATAAATAAGTGGGTCGTCAACATTTAAGGACACTACCCTTTGCATTGTATTTGTACAACATGCAGTGCATTTTAAAAAATCAATAAACAATCTAACCAGGTTAATCAGAAATGTACACTGTTCATATAATTAATGAAATTTTATACAGCAACAAATATGATACAACAGTTTAATGTCTAATATTTGGTAAAAACAGACTATGATTTTCTCATACCTTGAACACAAAGGTACTCTATCGATTGACATTTTATTAAACTGTAACCACATTCATTCTCATATGGATATGGATATGTACATTGAAAGATAAGCACATGCATGGAAGATGATGATAACTTGCCATATACACCAAGCATTTTAATTATTCTCTTGACATGGAAATGTACCTGACCTGTATAGCATTGATGGAAAAAAATAAAATAATAATTAACAACTTTTCATATAAACCAAGCGTTTTGAATATTCTCTATGCATAGAAATGTACCTGACCTGCATAGCATTGATGGGAAAAAACTTTACATAATAATAAACAACTTTTCATATACACCAAGCGTTTTAATTATTCTTTAAACATGGAAATGTACCTGACCTGCATAGCATTGATGACAAAAAAACTTAATATAATAATTAACATAAGTATTCTATTAACTTGGTATTTATTAAAGGAAAAAAATAAGTGGCTGTGTCAGTATAAGTAAAGTACATGTCATTCTTTCACTTAGGTAAAGTGGTATGAATTAAAAATACCATGTTGACTGCCCCAGACCTGGTTTACTGTCTATGACAATGTATTTTGTTGGAATAGTTAAAAATAGATGGCTTGCAACAGCAGATATATACTGTCTGATACTGATTTCCAAATTCTACTGTAGTTATTTTCCTTTTCTGAAGCATTTCAGCTTTAGTTAAGTTATTTCTTTGAGAAAGTTCACGTTTGTGTTGCCATGCTTATGTTTTTAATCTTACACATAACAGTATGCTGTGCAATTGCTGTTTGAAAGGAATGTACCGGAATCCTTTTAATAGGCAGACTTTGAAATTTACGCTGAAAGGAAACACATTGGTAAGGCCTTGATCCTATCACGACAACTACATGGAACAATTGCTTGTTTCTGTTTCTAAGAATTAATTGAAGTGTGAATTTGCATTGTCATGTAATCTACATTATAATCTATTTTATACTGTTAAGTTTAGATAAACCTAAAATAATAAATATATTCTGTGTATAATGTTAATGTTTCTGAATTTGTTAACTAAAATAACACTAACATGTAAGCAATAATTTGCAATGATTGTAATAATTTTCTAACTTCAGAATGTAAATGTTATTTCATAGCTTGATGTTTACTGAAAGTGAATATTATGTTATATTTATTATCAGGTTAAGTCACCTTCATATAGGACACTTAGAAAAACAACGGCTAAGGTAACATTTTATTGTATAAACCCACACCAAAACGCTCGCTTGCGACAAGCTCGTCACAAGTTTACGACAAGTTTGCGCAAGCTTGCCGCAATCTTAATAGGATTGCATTTCTTAAATTCTATGGTTGCGGATGCGAGCACGCTCGCTTGCTTGGAAATTAAGGTTGCGGTTTGGTTTTGTTCGCACACTTCTCGCAATCTTAAATACCATTAAGATTGCGAGAAGCTTGCAGCCTTGCAAGCTTGTAATCTTCTATTCCATTAAAGATTGCGATAAGCTTGCGGTCTTGCAAGCTTAAAATTAATTAACATAAGGATTGCAGATAGGTTGTGGTCTTGCAAGCATAAAATTATTCCAAGACATTAAGAAATTTATTTTGTATTTCTTTAAATAAATAACATTGAAAGAGACATGAAACATGGTCAAGTTCTGTGAAGATTAGGCCCCCAAAAAGTCTTGTTCTCAAGGTTTTTATAGATTTGACTAAGTCACCTACTTTTTGATCATGTGACCTATTTATTAACTCATCCAAGATTTTATACAGACAAACATTTAATGACATTCTGACCAGCGTTGGTTAAGATAGGATCAAAACGGTAGCCTTTAAAGTGATTACGAGCAAACTGTTGATGCAGCTAGATGGACAGTTGGTTATGAGAAAAGCTCGGCTGAATGTGACATAAAATAGCTCCAAATACATTGTACTAATTGCCAATTTTTTAAACTTTATTTTGTCATTATTTATTATTAAACAGAGATCACACAACCATATACAATACAGTCTCAGACTTACTCTCCCTAGAAAGTAATTTGGTAACACTACTTTACTCCTGTCTTGAGTTATTTATAAAAAATCCAAAAATATATTTTATAACTTGTCTTGACGACAATTGATCCCTTAAGCAATTCTAAACATATTAATTCTTCCCATGAGATAGCTAGTTACCTACTTAACTTGATCAATCCTCAAAAAAGAAGATAATGAACAGGAACAAAATAAAATTTATTTAGTAACAGTGACTCAGTCCATCAAACTAATGGACAACAAAAACAATTCCAAACTTGGGTATCCCATAAACAAGCTAACTACCAAATTTGATATCAATATCTACATCTGATATCAATATATATCCTGCCTAGACATGGAAAGCAAACTGCTAATTAAGTTACAGTGACCTTGACCTGACTGATCACAAAAGCAATATTTAACTATGTTATCATTTAAGACAGCTACAAAACATTTGGTAATAATAGCTCAGTAAAAAAATGATCCAATTCCAAAGAAGTCAGTTTTTTTATAACTTTTTTTTGTTGTTGTTGTCTTTCGAAAACCTGGTCAAGCAGATCTACAGTCTAATATCTAGTAGGACAAAAAAAATTACAGAACAGACAGTAGAGTATCATGTTAAAACCACTCTCACTTTATTGGGAATGTGAATAAACACCATTTAATAATACAAGTTTGAAAGTCGCTTTTACGGTGATTCAGTAAAAGTCAATCGTAACTTTCGGAAAATAACTGAAGAAATCGCCGAGGGGTCCCGATTTACAACAGCACAGTCTACACTTCCGGCCGCGCCAATTTTCAACGAGATGCAAAAAATGTGATGAAAAAGATGAAGAAATCGACTTTCCTTCACTGGACTGCTAAGCAGAGGTGAGACATTGATCTACTTAAACAAGTATAAGAAGCAACATATTTTAAATCAGGTTTTCTTAACGTAGTGAGTTTAGTACATTAACTGTTTAGAATGCAAAATTAACGTGTCAAATATTTTCGCCATTTTTTTTTCAGTTCCGACATTTCACTTTAGTTTTTTCTTATCACAAACGTTTTCTGAAACCGTTGACTTTTCCATAAACATTTGTTATCTACTGTATATTTAATTTATGCTTCAGTTAGAGTTGATAAGGTTCTGACAAGTTCGAACGTAAGACATTTTTGTAATATTGTTTTTTTTAGAGTGACCCGATTAACGGTAATATCCAGTTACCGGATATTTCTGAGTTTACACAAGGATACATTTTATACTATAGGAATAAAGGCACATAAAACGGTTTCAAGTGGCAACACAATATTTTTGTTGTTGATTACATTGTTGTGTTAAAAAATAAATTTAGGTCACCTGTAATAGATATCCAAGATAACTTGTACATGATGGTTGAGCACATCATAAACTGTGTTTGCTTGTATGGTATTGCCACTCATGTAAAGTATTTTATTTTCTGTAATAGTTTGAAACAGCCAGATGCAAGTGAACAAAAAAGAATCAGAATTGCAGACTGATGTCAATAAGGAAGTCAGTGAAGAGCAACGCATGGATGACAGACAAAAGTTGAAAAGGTACAAAGATAACTATGCAGCATTTTGACCATTTGTACCAGTTATTGTATTAATGCATTTGCTATTTTTTAGCATTTACAGTGTTAATCATTAATTGCATGGCACAGCTGTTTGTACATGAAGTTGTCATTGTTGGGAAAGCATGTTGTTTTGATTTTGTAAATGTTTATTGTTACATCGCACTGACACATTTATGGCCATATTGGTGACGTCCAGGTAATTATTGGTAGAGGAAAACCTCCCTAAATGAAAGTTCTCACCCCTACCAGGACTCGAACCCACGCGGTGAAGGGCTGAGGAGCTTCAAGTCAGCAAGTCTGTTTTGATTGCAATATTATAATATTAAAATTAATTAGTATATTTTAAATTTCAATTTCCTTTGTTCTCTGTATTCACTTACATTAATAAAAAAAAATCTTGCTGTAATAACTTACATTTTGATTTTACTGGCTTTATCTGTGTGTTTATGGTTGGCCTGGTGTCAGGATAATGTGACTGCGTGTGGTATCATGTCAGTTGTTCACGGCATACTATACACAGTGAAGGCAGCACTATATCGGCTTCAAGTGAACACCGTCTCCAGATAACTGAAATACTACTGTTGGTGGCACAATGAACCCAATAAACAATCAAACCACCAACAATATTTAATTTATTTGAAGACAGTGCTCAATCGAAATCAATATAGAGCTGTCTTTACTGATTATAGCATGCCATGAACACCTGGCATGATACACCCAGTCACATTATCCTGACACCTGACTGACCAGTCATAGAATTACCTGTCTATTTGCTTGAGTATTAGCCAGGGAGCAATAACACTACCATTTAACATGACTTTGGTATGTTGCAGCCCAGACTGAACCCGATGCCTCTAGTACCAGGAGCCAGCACTCTACTGATTGCGCTACCAGGTCTGGTGTTTTACTTTTACCCCTTTGTGCATATTAATGCTTATAAAGTAACCAAGATAGTATTTCGTTAAGCTGTACTTGATAGTTCAGCATTTCTCAGCTCAGGCTTTAAACATAGAAAATATGGGGGTGCTTTTGCCTATAGCTCCTGTTATTTGCTGCTGTTTTCAAATTGCTGTTTTAAAGAATAGGCAAGTTTGCATCATGACCAGAGCTGTAAAAGTTTGTGTCAGCATCTAAATTTGTTTTTTGTTTATTTCCATTTTTTGGTAAAATTTCCAATCTATTTCTTTCAATCTTTGAACACTTATTCTGTATCATAATTTGACAGAAAAATCATAAGGTGCCTGTGTGGTGCAAATAACACAAGACCCTCACATACTAAATAGGTCTAACATTGCTAAATAAAAAAATCAGGTAATAAAAAAATAAATTTAAATAATGCATAATGTTGGATTTTTTTTTCTTTTTCAGATGTAATTGGCGAAAAAATACATTTGCTGTGCAGGTGAGAGGAAGGATGCAAGATCCTCTCAAGCAGAACTGGAGTTGTCATCTGAGAAATCAACAAGAACTGACTATGAACTGTTTTTGAACACAATACCTGTGGTACTATTTCTTGAGTGCATTGTATGTATTTTATTCTTAATGATAAATAGATACTTAAGTTTGATTTAATCAGTTAAAATCCTATTTGCTAGACTCCCGAAAATGGCTTGTCATGCTTTCTCATATTAATAATAAGTGCTTAGCGAGATATGGGTTAAGAATATAAATTAATTGATAAGCATCTTTTATTTGTTTCCTTTAATAAATGACCACTTGTTCTTTGTGTTTTTTGCCATTGTCTTTAATTAAAGTGGAATATATTTAGTATCTTTCTGTTGTGTTATTTTCCCTATAAATTTTTTGTTGTATCAGATTTTTAGGTGAAACCACAAATGTTATCTAGTGATATCTTTCTGTTGTGTTATTTTCCCTGTAAATTTTTTGTTGTATCAGATTTTTAGGTGAAAACCACAAATGTTATCTAGTGATTTTATTTATGTCAATCTATCCACAACCTTATCCACTCAACGAATTTGATCAAGCCAAGAAAAAAACAACCCACAAGCTTGGGATGATCAAGCTATTAAGTGAACAATCCTGCAAGCTTGGGATGATAGCACAAGCTTGCAAGCGTGCCAAACCGCACGCATGGGATAAGTGAGCAAGCGAGTCAAACCGCTCGCTTGGCATGATTGCGCATGCTTGCAAGCGAGCAATCAAGCTCGTAAAGGTTCCTATCGCAACCTTGCAAGCGTGCAAGCGAGCTTCTGAGCGAGCCAAACCGCTCGCTTGACATGATCGCGCAAGCTTGCAAGCGAGCAATTAAGATCGTAATGGTTCCTATCGCAAACTTGCAAGCTTGCCAAGCGTGCAAGCGAGCTTCTAAGCGAGCCAAACCGCTCGCTTGGCATGATCGCGCAAGCTTGCAAGCGAGCAATCAAGATCGTAATGGTTCCTATCGCAAACTTGCAAGCTTACTTTTAAGATTGCGGCTTTCTTATCGCAATCTTACCGCAAGCTTAAATAAGATTGCAACACGCTTGGTTGCAATCTTACCGCAATCTTGTCGCAAGCTTATTTAAGCTTGCGGTTTTGGTGTGGGAAAAACTACTACACTAAATTTGTAATATTTTAGGAAGTAGAACAAATTGAATATTAGATCTAAAAGTAACACTCACCTTTCAGGTGTGAACATGTTTTAGCTTATATTATCATACACAATGTGATGATAAGTATCATTGTTAAATTCAGAGCTGTTTTGCTAACATTCATGATTTTGATGATGGAATAATCCACCTAATGTTTATTTTTGCTTATTGTAAACCATGAAGTTTCTCCTCTTAAAATTTATTTAAGGAGTTAATATAATACATGAAATACACTTTGTCATAGCTAATGTTTAGCTCACCTGAGCACAACTTGTTTGCATGAAATCTTCACTGAGTTCCTCATTGGGTCAGATGGGGCCAAAAAGTTGGTCACTAGTACCAAATCTTGGAAAGCCCTTGTGAACACATTAGAGACCACATTTATGGCCCAATCTTCACTAAACATGGCCAGAATGTTTGCCAGCAAGAAATCTTGGGCGAGTTCCTAACTGTATTAGGTGGGGTCAAAAACTAGGTAACTAGCTCAAATTTTAGAACACCTAGTGAACACAGAGGCCACATTTGCCTGTATGAAATCTTAGACATGTTTTGAACTTGGTCACTTGGATTCAGTAGGTCACTAGGTGAAATTCTTGAAAATGTTATAAGCCCAATGGTGACACTAATGCCCCAATCTTCACCAAAGTAAATAACTCTTAATTACTTGACACCCAATATGAGCCTACTAAAAGCCTGTGTCCTCAGGTAAGCGATTAAGGGCCATCATGGCCCTCTTGTTTCAGAAATAGTTTTTCTTAACATTGTATAGAAACAAAGGCAGGTCAAATTAGTGAAGAAGAAGCAAGGGATGTACTGTACATGCACAAAATCATTATGGATGGTAGTTTCATTTTTTCTTGTTATTTAGATAACCATTTTAAAGGTGGTATCTTACACATTGAGCCAGGAATGACATAAACACTGTCAACAGTACATGATAAACTTGAAATCTGCTTGTTGATGTCATATATTAGTTTGGGGATTTGTAACACTACAAGCACGAATTAAGTAGGATGAATCCTATGAGTACATCAGCTGTGCTCAGCATAGTTACATGGATTAAGTCTTCTTTTTTCAGCCTTTCTGTTCCTCTTTGGGGGTGCGAATATGCATTACGATTTCTGAACAATTTTACACCAAGGCCTTGTTATGAGCCTGGCTGCAATCTACATGAGCTTGCCGAGGTATGTATTCATGTAGTCAATCCATTTCTGCCAGGTGTTTCCAAGCTGTTATTGCAAAAAAAAACAAAATTCATTTCACTTCATTGTAGCTGGTGTTGCAATATGATCCACTTCTGCACGGAGGTGTTGTTCCTTTTAATGCATTGTACATCATCCTCGATAGCCCATGTCTCAGGCATACACTCGTACAGCATTGCTAAGGGGACAATTTTGCGAAACTTTATTAAAAAGTAGGGGAAATGTGCATGTTTAACTTGCTTGTTTGCTATAATACATGTTGTATGCTTATTTCATGGCCATCTCCCTATTTATCTTGTTATTGAATTCCCCCACTATATTCTCATAGTCCAGTTCCCTCATTTGTTGAAATTGAGGGGAGGGTAATTTTGATTTTTATGGGGGAAACTATACTTTTTTCCATGGGGAAGGGGCCGTTAATAGAGAGGGTCTTAATTGTAAAGGTGGTTGTAGATCTACCAGTTTGGAAACAGTCTCTGGCTGCAGGGGTATCAAGGCATGGGTGTCACCCATAACAGGCTTGTTGAGCAATGGCAGTGCATGAAGCACATGTACATAAAGTATGACTAATTGTTGAACTGCCCCCTTCCCCCAATAATATCTCTGTGTTTTTTAAACAGATTACATGCTTAATGACCCATGCAGTTTTGATCTTACAGCATAGTGTTATTTTGTTATGAATGTGGTCTCTAAAGTAGGCCATTACTATGCCTTTAATATTCATACATCTTACTATTAACTTCCATCTATGTTAATTAGTTAGCTGTTTAGATTAGTATTCTACATATTAACATGTTAGCCTGAGTTTGAATCTTGCTTGTTGTTCAGATATATAATTTTAAGTTCACCTGAGCTGTGTCGTCTTTCTGCATCATCTTTCTTTAATGACATTTAAACGAAATGCTGGCCCAAATTCAACTAAATGTACCCCGATGCGTAAGCAGGCAAGGGGAAACAAAAATTGTTTCAAGAACTTTGATTCACTAAAAAAACATGGCCACCATGAAAACTTAGAAAATCTTCGTGCAAAAACTACAAGAGCTAGAATCTTAATAGTTGGTATACATGTTCCTTAAGAGGCCCTGTATCAAGATTGATCAAATAATGTAAATCTATAAAAAAAGACATAGCTGCCAGGTGCATGACATTTGTCATTTGTTGTCATGAATTAAAAAATGAAACAGATTGTTCAAATGTTGCTTGTGTTCATGCATTACAATGATTCTGTTCTGTTTAAACATTGCTGATATTCCTTGGTACTTTTGCTTTAATATCTGATCACTCAGGTCATCATTGCCTTCTTGTATTATTTATGTTTGTTTACTGCTATAAGCTTTAATATTTTTTATAAAGAACAAATGACATTTTAGTAACATAAACTGATTATAATCTGACATTAATGTTGTTCATGTTTCTATTTACATGTTGTATTGGCTATGTGAAAGATGTGACAACTGCTGTGAAGCTTTTTAACCAAAACATTTCACCATTTTTCAAGAAAACTGGACCTAAAGGGAATCCCTAATGTATCCATTAAAAGTGACTTTAGTTTCTGATGTAAATGCTATCAAAAGGATGACCATGAGCTTTCCAACTATAGAGACCTGAAATAGCACCATCCCAGCTATGGTCTACTGCTTACACAAAGAGCCAGTTTATACACTCAGTCAGCAAGAATACTGTTCACATGTGCTAAGAAAAGTACCATAATCCAATAAGCATAGTATTGAATCATTTTACAGGTTATAAAACAATCCCCCTACTCTTCATGTGCAAGGCATTCAGTGCACAAAACTGTCAAAATCTTTTTAAGTAGTCCAAAAGTTATTATTAGTACTAATGGTACTTAACATCTTACATTTATTTTCAATCTGTGATTTTTTTTATTGGTTCTATATTCTTCTGCACTGCCAAAATGTTAACAGGAAACAACGTTCCATTTTGGAAATAAGTTCTGGCATCATTTATATGTTTTCCCATGTTATAAATTCATTTATTTTATGGGAGGCCCCAGTTTTGATCCCTTATCATGACTTTGGTGAAATACCAAAGTCCTTAAAAATGGTAGTGGTATTATGAAGCTGCTTTTCCATAATGAAATGCAGCATATTAGTTTTACCATTTAGAAATACATATTGCTTATATCTTAAAACTCAGTCATACTGTTTTATATCAAAATGATGCTCTGTAAATGTAGATTTTAAATGATTAACTTTCAATTCACTAATCTGAAATCTTAGTCAAAGTACACTTATTCTGAATATTGTTTAAAGAAAACTTTATTTATAATAATTGAAGTCACTTACAGTCAGGTGAAATTGCCAGAAGGCTAGATATAATCATCCTTTGTTCTGCTACCCTTATTTAGGAAGTTACTGACAATTTAGTGTCACCTCAAAAACCTTAATGAAATAAAATGTCAGATAAGCATCTGGCAGGGGCGTGCCTGGGCTTACGCACGTACGCACGTGCGTACAGTTGTTTCCAAAAATTGAAAAAATAAAAACGCCTAAAAGCGAATTTAAATTGTCGCCTAACCCGGGTTAGGCACTACCAGGTAATTGTCTTTATTATTTTAATCCATGTAATTTATGCATTTTTTAATTCTACACAATCTTCAACAATCCAACTTGACTTATTTCTGTCTCTTCCTGCTTCTAAGACAATTCTTTGTTCTAAACAGTGAGAGTACCCCCCCCCCCCCCCCCCCCCTCCACCCCCCCCCCCCCGAATGCATCTATGGCGTTCTATGGGAAAAATCCGGATGGGAGGGGGGGGGGGCACGCCCCCGGACTCCCTAGGAATAGTGCGTATGTAGCCCAGGCACGCCCCTGTCTGGGGTATATCAACCTTGTCTACATGCAGCACAGAGACCAAAAATCTGTTCAATATCAAATCATACACACAAAAAAAGAAAATGCTAACAGAGTAATCAGAGGCTATGTTGTACTGTTAAGTAATAATGGTACACTATTACTTTTTCACTGCTACTGATATATCAATTCAATTAGGGGACGCTAGTGGCGTAGTGGTTGAGTCATCGTACAGGTGGAGCTGTGGTTTTGTAACTCCTCTGACTGCAGAGAGACAGTAGATAAGCAGCTGTTGAATCTGTCCAAGTACCATTACCAACGTGGACACAAATAAATAAACTTATATTTAACAACAGCTTGTCTTTTGTGCTTGCAGGTATATTACTTTACTTAATTTTAATAACTTATTTAACATAAAGCTTCTAAGTTCTAATTGTTCTAGCTTTATTATGTTAGATTGTACAACATACTTATATTTAATGTTTCTGAGTTTTATCTAATAACGTTAGACAATTAAAGCATAAATATTGAATATCGGAACATGCTGAGATCATTATATGTGATAGCTTTATCCATGCTTGATAATTTTTCATGTATATATTCATACATTGTATCATTACCAACTTGGACACAAACAAATAAACTTATATTCAACAACAGCTTGTCTTCTGTGCTTGCAGCCCATAAAATATACTACAAGGTTACGACGCGTCAGTCGTCTCGAAATACAGGATCGCCCGGGTTCACGATTGCAACAGGTTTGCTTGTTCAGAACGTGTTTAGCATTGCGAAGGAGTTGTGGTGTCGTCTCCTAAAAAGACAACACCACCCCCTTTCATAACAGTGGTATAGCTCTCTTGCTAACACTCCAGCAAATATAATGGTAGTTTCATGACTGGTTGGCCCGTTGTCAGGATAATGTGACTGGGTGTGGTATCATGCAAATTGTTCACGGTATGCTATACACAGTGGAAGCAGCACTATATCTGCTTCAATTGCGCACTGTCTCCAGATAGCTGAAAAACTGTTGGTGGAGCGATGAACCCAATAAATAAATCAAACATTTATTTTGATCATTTGATATTTATTGATCAATTTTTACTTTACATATATTAAACACTTCTTATTTTCAAGCTTTAGTAGCTTATATTAAGATATAGTATACTTTTATCTGCTGGTATTGTGATATAATTTGTTTTACAAATCTAGAGTATCTTACTGATACTCTACCCATGACAAAGTCTAGAAGATCCTTGAAGTAGATTTTTGAACAAATTCTTTTATTTCTTAAAACTAATGATAATCTTTCAAGATGTTGTAATGCTGTTTCCTTTATCTTATAGTATTTTTTATTGTTGCTATATTTATCAATATATTATCTTATAATTACCTGAATAAATATGATCAGTGGAAGTATTGTTTGTCTTCACCAAAAATCTGTTCAATATCAAATCCTACCGACACACAAAAAAAGAAAAATGCTAACAGAGTAATCAGAAGCTATGTTGTACTGTTAAGTAATAATGATACACTATTACTTTTTCACTGCTGCTGATATATCAATTCAATTAGGGGACGCCAGTGGCGTAGTGGTCAAGTCAGCGTACAGGTGGAGCTGTGGTTTTGTAACTCCTCTGACTGCTTTGCATCTCGCCACTTTAGTTCGGGTCCCATTCGGGGTGAGAAGGTGTTCCAGCTGACCTGCTATCGCCAGTGGTTCTACCCAGTGTCTTTCTCTATCCAAATAGCTGGACGTTGCTATGATGATCATAATTGGTTGCTGGGATGTATTTAAAAACAATTTAAATTCTTCGATTCCAATATTTTTTCACATTTGCTGGTGCTTCAATTTATTTACTGCTATAGCAATTTCAGTTCTCTTGCAGCCATATCAATTTCAATTATTTAATGGCTGTATCCATATAAATTATTTTATATCATCATTTACAACTCTTTTACTGCTGTGTCAATTTCAATTACTTTACTGTCTTTTTTTGCAGCATCAATATCATTTTTGTCACTGAAGTGTCAATTTTAATTCCGTTCTTTAACTGCTTTATCAATTTCCATTCTTGTACTGGTGTATCAATTGGCATTCTTGTACTTTCGTATCAATTTCAATTCTCATACTGCTTTATCAGTTTCCATTTTTGTACTGCTATATCAATTTCTTTTCTTTAACTGCTATATAAATTTCCATTCTTTTGCTGGTTTATCATTTTTTTATTCCTTAACTGTCGTATCAATTTCCATTCTTGTACTGTAGTATCAATTTCCATTCTTTTACTGTCGTATTCATTTTTTTCTTTAAGTGCCATATAAATTTTCATTCTGTAACTGGTGTATCAATCTCTTTTCTTTTACAGGCATATAAATTTCCATTCTGTAACTGGTGTATCAGGTGTATCAATCTCTTTTCTTTTACAGGCATATAAATTTCCATTCTGTAACTGGTGTATCAATCTCTTTTCTTTTACAGGCATATAAATTTCCATCCTGTAACTGGTGTATCAATCTCTTTTCTTTTACAGACATATAAATTTCCATTCTGTAACTGGTGTATCAATCTCTTTTCTTTTACAGGCATATCAATGTCCATTCTTAATGTGCCATTTCAATTTCCATTCTCGTACTGCAGTTTCAATTTCCATTCTTTTCTTGCTATATTAATTTCCATTTTTGTATTGCACAATCAATTTCTTTTCTTGCTATTCTGTTAGGGAACTGGCGGACCTTACTGTACCGATTCGGGAATTGCAACCCTGAAAACTTGCGTTTAAATGTAGGGTGTAGTACATAAAGTCAAAGAAATGTTTAAAATAAGCCATTTTAAGTAATATCCTAATTAGAATTATTTCTAATTAAAAACTATTTTACGATGTGTAAGGAAAAAATATGCGAATGCCTTAGGCCTTTTTTAATTATTAGCCTAATTAAAATAACATTTTGATTAATAGACTTGACCCTTTCTCAGGTAATTACTGACAGGCCAATCAGGTAATGAGATTTCCCCACGTGTGTACACTTGTTGCACATGACATAAAGACAATGACAAAATAGAAATATTTGTCTGAGAATGTTGTTTATTTTGTCACTGCATGTTACATAAATACTATAGGTTGTAGATTTCTGTTTGGTATCAGTTAAACGTGATACATGATATATTGTTTTGTAACTATTTCATTTGTTAATTTAAATGTTATGTACTATAGAGTGAAAATTGGGAGATTTTGTTATGAAAATGTGCATCTCTTGTATTCGCTTTATTATTCTTTCTTCTTATGGCGTATTGCTGAACATTGTTATCAATTACAAATGCGTTTTAGTTTTATGAATTTTAGATGTATTTAATAACATCAATTCAGTAAATATAGATCAGGCATCGTTTAGTTACAAAAATACAAATGAAAGGACAATAGATTGACAAGTGACATTCTCCTACCCACCCATTAAAGGATATCTGTATAGCAGTGAAAAGCACGTATTGGGAGTTTTATGATCATGTCACAGGCCATTCAACTCAGGGGCGTAGCTAGGCAAGATATTGTACGCATGGCCGTTAGGGCGGAGAGTGGTGGGTGTCAGAGAGCGAAAGTTTGTTAATACATCGTACGTGGTGGTTTATGGGTAGGTTTCGGCATCAAGACATCATAACTAGATTTTAAGTGCAATAGTATGTTACAGACGTTTAAATATTGAAACATAAAGTGCATTCAATTATGATAGACATGTACCTCTTTATTTCCAATATAGAAGATACCCAAACACAAGCGCCTATTATGACCATTTATGTAAAATCTAATCCATGCCATTTATTTAAACAAGAAAAAAATATGTTTTATGCGGACGTACTTTTTTTACAGAGCCTTCAAGCAAATGTCATGATATGAAGAAAACAAATTAAAGCCAAATCTGACAAATTGCAACTGCTAAATGGAATAAGTCGAATTGATATAAAGCATGTGGAAACCAAGGGAAATTTAGTCAAGAATTTTATCTCTTGAGTGTAGTCAGTAAGTTCCGTAACTAAACAAGTCTTAGTGCCTATGAAGTAGCGACTAGTATGTCATCCTAACCACAAAACAAAGTGTTTTGTCTGTCAATTAAATGCAGTAAATGCAGTATCCATGCAAGTCTGTTATAATCCCTCCACCCGATACTAGCGAGGTGTGATCGTCTGTAGATGGAATTACCTGAGAACTTCCAATTTTAATATATTAGTTGAAAAGTTTTTCCGTACCAAAAAGGTTACTAAATCAATTTTTTGTCGTAATTTTCCATATTGCAAATAGGGGTACTAGTTTATCGCAATAGATATACAATTTACCAAAACTAGAGTAAGATTTTTATTAAAGATTTAATCTTTTATACTTTCATCCTATTGGAACAATGAGTACTCAGCTGCGTATTCTCTCTTTACCATATACATACATGTATATACATAAATATTACATTTTTACTTAAGATGGAAATGTGTGTCTGTGTGGCATTAAAAGCCCATATATACATGGGCTGATGTTTCTATGTGACCAATCTTTCTCTATCTACCAGATACATGCATACGTAAATATTACACTTTTACTTAAGATGGAAATATGTGCCTGGGTGGAATTATAAGCCCATATATACACGGGCTGATGTTTCTATCAGACCAATCTTTCTCTCTCTACAATATACATATATACATAAATATAACTCTTTTACTTTAGATGGAAATGTGTGCCTATGTGGAAATATAAGCACATATATACATGGGCTGATGTTTCTATCAGACCAATCTTTCTCTTTCTACCATATACATGCATACATAAATATTATACTTTTACTTAAAATGGAAATGTGTGCCTGGGTGGAAATATAAACCCTTCTATACACGGTCTGATGTTTCTGTAGAGCCGGTCTTTCTATATCTATATTTATACCAAGTTTTGTTTCGTTTAATTAATATGGAAACATTTTTCCCACTCAAACATCGTTATAAATTATCTGAAAAGGTCACGCGGCGTAATACTGTTTATTTGGTGCCCTACATCCATGTGAACAGCATAGCTTAACACCCCACTTGTCATACAGAAAAGTATTTCCTATTCGGGCCACACTACACGGTTAGCTTATTTTAAACTAAGAAAACAACGTGACCTCTTATTGTTCAAATCACATTATCTGTTCATCAAGTCAATCAGATATGACGTCATTATCTGTTTTTAGCTGAAATATCCATCGTTCTTTTTAGATTTGGAAATAATGGAAATTTAAAGCGATATAATTCAAGATTATACTGTGTTACAATTAAGGCGTTGTTGTAAACAGCATTTACTTAAACTTAAGTATAAGTGTATGCAGGAATTATGCACAAATTAATCAAACAAGGGTTGAGATTATGTTATATGTATAAGATATAGAAAAACTGTCGGATACCACCTTTAAAGATAGCTGCCAGGTGCGTGGCCATTTTCCATACTTAACTATTTAGTAAAGAAATTAAAGTCTTCCTTTTAGACCAAAAAGTCATAAATCAAAGTTAATCCGATTTGGTAATAAATCTTGTATATTCTTCTTTCAACAATGGTACACTTATGTACACAAGCCTTTTTTTTAACATTGCTCATAGCCTTAGATTGGTCAATATTGGCATATGGCGCTTAGTTGAGCAATACCGCGCTGTGATCGTCCGTTTTTTACCTTTGTCGCTGCAGGTTGTGATTTATTATTATTTTCCGTTTATAATATATTATCAAACATTGAAGTATATAAGTATATAGTTTTGATGTATGTAGTATTGTTGTTGTTGTTTTTATTTTTTATTTAATGTTGATCGTATGGATGTATACGTATAATTAATTGCATGTGAACATTTAATTAGACGAACTCGACCGGTAATCACTTACTTTACGGGCCTGCTAAGCAAATATGGCAGGGAAAAAACCCAACAACACTTATGTATCGTCCTGTGATGATTTTGCTTTGTCTTTGCTCTTATTTGTTCAGAAGGATTGGATAGAGACAAAACATGAGTTATGCATTTGTTTATTTATTTCGATTCTTAATAATAGTATGTAGTTGATTTTTAACTTTCAGCAGGCTTAAATAAAGAAATAAGACAAAACCCCATTAGCATTGCAACCCATACAAAAAAAATTGAAAAGGTGTAAGACAAAGGCATTCACATGCAAGCCAAATAATAAAGTAAGAAGAAAACTGTGACGAATCATTAAACAAAAAAGAGCTAATCCAACAGTTACCGTCTGACAATGGTCCGTCGGCTAAAGGGACCGACTGGGGAGCTTATACCGGTTTTACAGAGCTTAAACATCGGACTTCCTGTGGGGTTTCAGGCGCGTAGCTGCCTGTACACAGAATACGCAGCCGCGTACACATTGTCCCAAAAGAATGAATACATAAAAAGGATAAGATCTGCAATAAAAACCTTGCGATCAGCTAGTACCCCAGTCTGAACCATGAAAACAAAATGTTTTAAAAATCTATGTATGAACATTTTTATCTTTAGATCATGGTATGAGAAAAGATGTGTACTATTGTACTTCAAATTAGTAAATTTATGATTAATTTGTTTGGCTTATTGTGTAACACATGATTGTGTGTGAAATTTGTGTTCCGAAATGTGTGTATATTAAGTTGTACTTCAACATTTTCCGGACAATGCTAACACCGAGATCACCATTATAAATCGAGAAAACTGATAAAGTAACATAAAAAGAAATTATTTTTGGTATCATTTACTATATTTTAACATATGCAGCTGTCTTCTGAAAAGTTTGTGGATTTCCATAGACAAGTTTGAAAAAAGAAACACTGACCAAAAAAACAACTTCTGTACACATTTCTAATAGTGCATAAGAAACATAAATGTACATGAACATAGGAGTAAATTACTCACTCATTTTCGCTTCAGTGGTTGCCTTGTTATATTTATAGATTACATCGTAGGGACTTATTATGGTGGTTGATTTCTGCCATTTCGTGTGTTCGTATCGCGAAATGTGATTAAGGTGTCGTCCACTCTGTCCTAGGTTTGATCCACAGTGGGATTTACACAAATGGCCTCTAATATGATAACACTAGTGGTTTTTCGAGGAGGCAGACTCGGGAGTGGTTCAAAAAGCTTTCTCAACAATAATTCTCAAATAAATATATCTTAAGATATTATCCGTAGGCCGCATTTTCATGCGCAGTGCGACTAGAACCAGATTAGTTTGATGTATAACTAAGACGAAAGAATTCGACAAAAATTCTGTAGATGGAAGGAAAAGGTAAAGGGGTAAATGCAACATTAAAATTATTTTTTTTAAATCTTCCTAACTTAAACGGTGACCCAGCGTGCATCATTCTATCCAGACTTTCAGACAATACTCTTAGGGGTAGAGTCACCGATTGGTAACTGCTCTCACTGTTTAGCCTCTAATCGCGTGGGTTCGAGTCCCGTTCGGGGCTAAGGACTTAATGTGGGAAGGTCTTCCAGCTGACTTGCGATGCGCTGGTAGTATTTGTCTGGGATCTTCCACCATCAAATAGCTGGTCGTCACTATAATGATCATAATTGTTCGCTGCGATGTATTTCAAAAACAAAACACTAGTAACATGACTGTATACACCATCGACACTGGACTTCATTAGCATTTGTCACTGAGTACTATCTGGTTCCATACAAAAAAAGCGGAGCTACAAAAAGAACAAATAGGAATACTTATTGATCATCATAAATGTACATCTTACAAATACCTGACCTGGTAGCGCAATCGGTAGAGCGTCGGCTCCTGGTTCGGACCTGGGCATCGGCATACCAAAATCGAAAAAAGTGCTATATCTCCCATGCTAAAGCTCAGACAAATATAACGGTAGTACCACGACTGGTTGGCCCAGTGTCAGGATAATGTGACTGAGTGAGGTTTGCTATGTTCAGTGAATGCAGCACTATATGTGCTTTAAGTTGACACCGTCTTCATATAACTGAACTACTTTTGGTCGAACGATAAAGCCAATAAACAAACAAAAAACAAACAAACAAACAGACAAACACCCTACCCCTACTGTTGCAGATTTAATAAATATTTTTGTTTATTTTACTTAACATTTCAGAGAGTACAAAGACGCATAAATCGTTATATAAATTGATTTTTATAATAACCAAAGAATAAGACTATAATTTTATAATAAAGCAAGTACAAATAGAAATAGTATCATTAGAATTAAACATTAAGATTCATCTCTAAATCAACGACGACAAGGAAATCTTAATTCTCTTTTCCCTTGGCCTCAAATGATCCTCCTATGTAAAGGATGATAACATTACTGACATACACACGGTTTTGATTACATTAATGACATGCACACGGGTTTGATTACATTAATGACATGCACACGGTTCTGATAACATTACTGACGTGCACACGGTTTTGATTACATTACTGACATGCACACGGTTCTGATAACATTACTGACGTGCACACGGGTTTTGATTACATTACTGACATACACACGGTTTTGATTACATTAATGACATGCACACGGGTTTGATTACATTAATGACATGCACACGGTTCTGATAACATTACTGACGTGCACACGGTTTTGATTACATTACTGACATGCACACGGTTTTGATTACATTACTGACATACACACGGTTTTGATTACATTACTGACATACACACGGTTTTGATTACATTAATGACATGCACACGGGTTTGATTACATTAATGACATGCACACGGTTTTGATTACATTACTGACATACACACGGTTTTGATTACATTAATGACATACACACGGTTTTGATTACATTACTGACATACACACGGTTTTGATTACATTACTGACATACACACGGTTTTGATTACATTACTGACATACACACGGCTTTGATTACATTAATGACATGCACACGGGTTTGATTACATTAATGACATGCACACGGTTTTGATTACATTAATGACATACACACGGTTTTGATTACATTAATGACATGCACACGGGTTTGATTACATTAATGACATGCACACGGTTTTGATTACATTACTGACATACACACGGTTTTGATTACATTAATGACATGCACACGGGTTTGATTACATTAATGACATACACACGGTTTTGATTACATTGCTGACATACACACGGTTTTGATTACATTACTGACATGCACACGGTTTTGATTACATTAATGACATACACACGGTTTTGATTACATTAATGACATACACACGGGTTTGATTACATTACTGACATACACACGGTTTTGATTACATTAATGACATGCACACGGGTTTGATTACATTAATGACATGCACACGGTTTTGATTACATTACTGACATACACACGGTTTTGATTACATTAATGACATACACACGGTTTTGATTACATTACTGACATGCACACGGTTTTGATTACATTACTGACATACACACGGTTTTGATTACATTACTGACATACACACGGTTTTGATTACATTACTGACATACACACGGTTTTGATTACATTAATGACATGCACACGGGTTTGATTACATTAATGACATGCACACGGTTTTGATTACATTACTGACATGCACACGGTTTTGATTACATTACTGACATACACACGGTTTTGATTACATTACTGACATACACACGGTTTTGATTACATTACTGACATACACACGGTTTTGATTACATTAATGACATGCACACGGGTTTGATTACATTAATGACATGCACAGGGTTTGATTACATTACTGACGTGCACACGGTTTTGATAACATTACTGACATGCACACGGTTTTGATTACATTGCTGACATGCACACGGTTCTGATAACATTACTGACGTGCACACGGTTTTGATAACATTACTGACATGCACACGGTTTTGATTACATTGCTGACATACACACGGTTTTGATTACATTGCTGACATACACACGGTTCTGATAACATTACTGACGTGCACACGGTTTTGATTACATTACTGACATGCACACGGTTTTGATTACATTACTGACATACACACGGTTTTGATTACATTACTGACATACACACGGTTTTGATTACATTACTGACATACACACGGTTTTGATTACATTACTGACATACACACGGTTTTGATTACATTACTGACATACACACGGTTTTGATAACATTAGTGACATACACACGGTTTTGATTACATTACTGACATGCACACGGTTTTGATTACATTACTGACATACACACGGTTTTGATTACATTACTGACATACACACGGTTTTGATTACATTAGTGACATGCACACGGTTTTGATTACATTGCTGACATACACACGGTTTTGATTACCTTGCTGACATACACACGGTTTTGATTAAATTACTGACATGCACACGGTTTTGATTACATTAATGACATACACACGGTTTTGATTACATTAATGACATACACACGGTTTTGATTACATTACTGACATACACACGGTTTTGATTACATTACTGACATACACACGGTTTTGATTACATTGCTGACATACACACGGGTTTGATTACATTACTGACATACACACGGTTTTGATTACATTGCTGACATACACACGGTTTTGCTTACATTACTGACATACACACGGTTTTGATTACATTACTGACATACACACGGTTTTGATTACATTGCTGACATACACACGGGTTTGATTACATTAATGACATGCACACGGTTTTGATTACATTACTGACATACACACGGTTTTGATTACATTAATGACATGCACACGGGTTTGATTACATTAATGACATACACACGGTTTTGATTACATTGCTGACATACACACGGTTTTGATTACATTACTGACATGCACACGGTTTTGATTACATTAATGACATACACACGGTTTTGATTACATTAATGACATGCACACGGGTTTGATTACATTACTGACATACACACGGTTTTGATTACATTACTGACATGCACACGGGTTTGATTACATTAATGACATGCACACGGTTTTGATTACATTACTGACATACACACGGTTTTGATTACATTAATGACATACACACGGTTTTGATTACATTAATGACATGCACACGGTTTTGATTACATTACTGACATACACACGGTTTTGATTACATTACTGACATACACACGGTTTTGATTACATTACTGACATACACACGGTTTTGATTACATTAATGACATGCACACGGGTTTGATTACATTAATGACATGCACACGGTTTTGATTACATTACTGACATGCACACGGTTTTAAATACATTACTGACATACACACGGTTTTGATTACATTACTGACATACACACGGTTTTGATTACATTAATGACATGCACACGGGTTTGATTACATTAATGACATGCACACGGGTTTGATTACATTAATGACATGCACACGGTTCTGATAACATTACTGACGTGCACACGGTTTTGATTACATTACTGACATGCACACGGTTTTGATTACATTGCTGACATACACACGGTTTTGATTACATTGCTGACATACACACGGTTCTGATAACATTACTGACGTGCACACGGTTTTGATTACATTACTGACATGCACACGGTTTTGATTACATTACTGACATACACACGGTTTTGATTACATTACTGACATACACACGGTTTTGATTACATTACTGACATACACACGGTTTTGATTACATTACTGACATACACACGGTTTTGATTACATTACTGACATACACACGGTTTTGATAACATTAGTGACATACACACGGTTTTGATTACATTACTGACATGCACACGGTTTTGATTACATTACTGACATACACACGGTTTTGATTACATTACTGACATGCACACGGTTTTGATTACATTACTGACATACACACGGCTTTGATTACATTGCTGACATACACACGGTTTTGATTACATTGCTGACATACACACGGTTTTGATTACATTACTGACATACACACGGTTTTGATTACATTACTGACATGCACACGGTTTTGATTACATTACTGACATACACACGGTTTTGATTACATTGCTGACATATACACGGTTTTGATTACATTGCTGACATACACACGGTTTTGATTACATTGCTGACATACACACGGTTTTGATTACATTACTGACATGCACACGGTTTTGATTACATTACTGACATACACACGGTTTTGATTACATTACTGACATACACACGGTTTTGATTACATTGCTGACATACACACGGTTTTGATTACATTACTGACATGCACACGGTTTTGATTACATTACTGACATACACACGGTTTTGATTACATTACTGACATACACACGGTTTTGATTACATTACTGACATGCACACGGTTTTGATTACATTACTGACATACACACGGTTTTGATTACATTGCAGACATACACACGGTTTTGATTACATTACTGACATGCACACGGTTTTGATTACATTACTGACATACACACGGTTTTGATTACATTGCTGACATACACACGGTTTTGATTACATTACTGACATACACACGGTTTTGATTACATTAGTGACATACACACGGTTTTGATTACATTGCTGACATACACACGGTTTTGATTACATTACTGACATACACACGGTTTTGATTACATTGCTGACATACACACGGTTTTGATTACATTACTGACATACACACGGTTTTGATTACATTACTGACATACACACGGTTTTGATTACATTACTGACATACACACGGTTTTGATTACATTACTGACATACACACGGTTTTGATTACATTACTGACATACACACGGTTTTGATTACATTACTGACATACACACGGTTTTGATTACATTAGTGACATACACACGGTTTTGATTACATTACTGACATGCACACGGTTTTGATTACATTACTGACATACACACGGTTTTGATTACATTACTGACATACACACGGTTTTGATTACATTAGTGACATACACACGATTTTGGTTACATTAGTGACATACACACGGTTTTGATTACATTACTGACATGCACACGATTTTGATTACATTACTGACATGCACACGATTTTGGTTACATTACTGACATGCACACGGTTTTGGTTACATTAGTGACATACACACGGTTTTGGTTACATTACTGACATGCACACGATTTTGGTTACATTAGTGACATACACACGGTTTTGATTACATTGCTGACATACACACGGTTTTGATTACATTACTGACATACACACGGTTTTGATTACATTACTGACATGCACACGGTTTTGATTACATTAGTGACATACACACGGTTTTGATTACATTACTGTCATACACGCGGTTATGATTACATAACTGACATACACACGGCTTTGATTACACTACTGGCATGCACGCTGTTTTGATTACATTATTGGCATGCACGCTGTTTTGATTATGTTACAGGCATACACACGGTTTTGATTACATTACTGGTATGCACGGCTTTGAGTACACTACTGGCATGCACGCTGTTTTGATTATGTTACAGGCATGCACATGGTTTTGATTACATTACTGACATACACGATTTTGATAACATTACTGGCATGCACGGCTTTGATTACACTACTGGCATGCACGCTGTTTTGATTACATTTTTGGCATGCACGCTGTTTTGATTATGTTACAGGCATGCACATGGTTTTGATTACATTACTGACATACACGGTTTTGATTGCATTACTGACATGCACACTGTTTTGTTTGCATTACTGGCATTCACACGGTTTTAATTACATTACTGACATGCACACGGTTTTGATTGCATTACTTTCATACACACGGTTTTAATTACATTACTGGCATACACATGGTTTTGATTACATTATTGACATGCACGCAGTTTTGATTACATTACTAGCATTCACACGGTTTTGATCACATTACTTGCATTCACACGGTTTTGATAACATTATTTACATGCACGCGGTTTTGATTACATTACTGACATACACAAGTTAGGTAAAATCGTATAATCAAGTAGAAATGGTAAGGTAACTTTACTGTAGCGTTAACAGTTTAGAAGAACAAACCATGTCTGTTTGATGACAAGCTATTTTAATAATTCACTTCTTCAAATGGTGACTGTAATAAGGAATATCTTTAATACTTATGTGACCGTTTTTATGGTCTAATTCTTTGGTTAAAGATTACTTACTTGCCCGTCGGGCCGGCCGAACTACTTTGTATACATGATTTATCATATGTTACGACAAACCTATCAGTAAATATCAAAAGTCACTATAAAAAACAACATATACTTATCTTTAGATACCGAAAAACGTACCTTTTCAACTGTAAACTTAAAAAATAAAAATTGAAAAAATGTTGTATAATGTATGCCCAAATTTCTTTTTTGTTGCTGTTGTTTGCGACGCATTTAATGCGTTCTATACATGTTGTTGATGTTGCTGTTGTTGTTGATGATGATGTTGTTGTTTGAGTCACATTTTTTGTGTCCCATCAATGTTGTTGATGTTGTTGTTGATTTTAATTGCGTCGCATTTTATGCGTCCTATAAATGTTGTTGTTATTGTTGTTGCTGTTGTTTGCGTCGCATTTTATTCTTCAGATCAATGTTGTTGATGTTGTTGTTGCTGATGTTATTTGCGTCACATTTTGTGCGTCCCAACAAATTGTTTTCTTGTTCCTCCATAGCTAGAAAAATCTTATCTGAAGTACAGTTTGTGTTGTGACGAAAAAAAAGAATAAAACAACAGTTGTATACACTTAAAAATAATAGGTTAAGGATCAGTTTTCCATAAGTGCAAGTATTTTTGTTACGTGCCAGTAGTAAAGGGCTTTTAAATATTAATAAACAGTTACAAAGATAGGGTATAATGCAGTTATTATGACTTAATAACCTTAGTGGTGTATATAGAAGTCTCACATGCGCTGTCGTAATGATGTTTATTTTGTCCAAACAGCATTTATGAAATGATTATACATGTAAATATGTGATACACCGTACAATAAAACATTTCATCGACAAGAGCATACATGTATAAACAACATTCTACCTCTTGTATTAGGGTTATTCAATCACATTAAAATGGTCATTATTTTACTAAATGTAGCCAGTTCTCATATATCTACACCGATATTGCTTAAATATATGGTATAAACGTTTGATATGGTTAATTAAGGTTCGCAAAACCACCCACACCCCAAAAACCTTAATACAAGAGAGGTCTATATTAACAGTAAAACGTCTTGTAAGGGCTGTTTGACTTAAGTATACACAGAGCCAGGTCCAAACCTGAAATAAACATCACGTAAATAAAATATACTTGTAAACGAACAAATATAATACATGTACCATACCTTAACATAATGCCTAATGGCATCCACTACAATGGAAGACAATTACATATCAAACCAAACTTAACACAATTAATTGATCTGACTGCGGCTGCAGATTTTCGCCCGCAAATTTTGGTCTAGACTAAATCCCGCCCCAAGCTTGATCGGAGTGGGATGAAAAATTATCGAAAATGATGCGATCGCGCGTTTCGATCAAGATTCCATCCAAAAACCCCAACAAGGGATCGCAATGGTGTGAGTTGATTGATCGAATGACACCATTGAAGATGGTATTCGACAGTTTGCCTATATCTAATATATGTAATAATATCTGACCTCTGTTTGGGGTATTTGTGCATAGTTTCTGCAGACAACAAGTCATACTTTAGTCTAAGCTTTGACGGTTTTCAACAGAACCTCAATTTAAAGCCCCGGTCCCACCGCACGAACGGTGCTGTAGCGTTCCTGGAGCGGTGAAAAAAGTTCATCATCGCTTGTTACCGTTCAGCAGACGTTGGCTACCGTTAAGTAAACGCCGTATATGCTCGGTCACCGCTTATGGTCCCTCCTACAGCTCCAAAAGTTTTGAGCTGCACAAAATATCGGGAGCGGTAAGAAAGGGTCAATTTTCCGCTCCGGCAAAGTTCACCGTCGCTCAAACAACGATAAGTCACCGCTTGACGCAAGTTCGTGGAAGCTTGGGTCCGCTAGGCCAACGCAGAAATCTTGAACTATGGACCACCGCTGTGCCCGGGTGGTGTTTAAACGTTGCGCAAAACTTTGGTGGAGGGTTGTTAGCGTTTTACGAGCAGACACGGAATTGCTGGAACGGTGTCGGGCGTTAAAGCAGCGATCTGTTGCGGTGATGAACTTTGTTTTAGCATTGGTATGAAGGTGTCGAAGGTGGACCAGCATTTCGCTATAAATACGGGGAAAAAAGAACCAGGAGCCCATTTGAAAGGCATCGAGCTGCCGTTGCGTGCAGACATAATTCACAATTTTCTCAAAGTTACAGTAAGAGTGTGCATGGATGCTGAGAGACTCCGTGATCGATGTACTAGTGCAGCAGCAGAACCAGAACCTGCATATACTGCAACAAGCTGTTGACAGAAGAAGAAGAGAGAGAAGACGGAGAGACAGAGTGGTGTGGGTCAGACAGTGGATAGTGAAAAAGCCTGAACATGGACTGTATGACAAGCTGATGGTGGAGATCAGGAATGAGGATCCACGAGCCTTCCAGCACTTCGTGAGGATGCCACCAGCCATGTTTGATGAAGTTGTACAGAGACTGACACCCAGATTGACCAAGCAAGACACCAAATACCGAGTAAGCCTGGAACCTGGTCTCAAAGTGGTAATCACCCTACGACACCTGGCGTCTGGTAATACCTAAGAAAACCTACAATTTGATTAAATATTTCTTGATACAACCATTGCCCATATATATTTACCTGACTCCATTGGTTCAGCTACCTGTTCGGTAATAAACTTGGAGGCTGCTGCTTTTCCTTCCCTAGCATTCCTCATCTTTTGTCCTCGTGGCATGCTGAACTTTTGCCAAAACGATCCTTTCAGCTCCGAAGTCAAAGCAATATGCCCCCAAGCGAGCCATAGCCCGCATGCGCAGAACGCCGCTTTATCAACGCTCGCGTCACCGCTAAACCAACGTTCGCTACCGTTAAACCAACGCTATAGCAAAGCTAAGACAACGCCGGTGTTTTCGATTTCTTTCCCATTTTGTGCGCGGTGACGAGCGTTTTCGACATTCGGTCCCCCCTCCCTACCGTTTAAGGAACGCTACAACAACGTTCTTGCGGTGGGACCGGGGCTTAAGGTCAGTAAAACTCGTTAATCAACACTTAAAATGTTAATTCTTTTCACATCTATGAAGAAGAGCGATTGGGATGCCTCCAAAAATAGACATCGACGTCACGACGGATGACGCGGATGAGCTATCACGTGGTTTTCTTGGTTTAAAAATAGCTTACTGTGCAGCGTGGCTCAGATAGGAAATACATGTTTGTTATGACGATTTTGGCGTTATGGTTCACTTTTCAGACAGGTGTAGGACACCGATAAACACCATTTAGCGAGATCTGTTTAGACAATTATGGTCAACTACGATGTTTAATGAAATTATTTTTGGTCCAAACTGTCGGATACCACCTTTAAAGAAAATCATTGTTGTAAATACAATATTGTACAATAAAATCTGTACACACAAGAATTCAACAGTTGTACATATTATAAATACCCATTTACTCATTTATACTCATTGCCCCACGGTCTTTATCATCGTTATTATCTGTAGAGTTAAAACTACCAAGGGAACAGTAGTTAAATGGCTGCTTACATAGTATCCCGTGACAACAATTGTGGTGTTTTACATAAAGAAGAATAAACCAGCTTGAATAACTCGAGGTACAATTGTTTGTCAATGCTAATTTATTCTCAGCGCTTTGTCTTCTTCCGTGTTGTCTGCTACATCTGTAATTACAAGCTGCATTGTTAACATCGGCATGAAGGGGCTGATTCAGACAACTTTGGTGCGGGGACGGTATGAAGCAAGATCCATTCAACTTTATCGCAGGAAATACTAGATATATATATACCCCATGCACCCCCTCTAGATCCATCCCTGTTGGCATTAGTGCTGTCGCGATATACCGGTATATTGCGATACTTAGTGAAGTCAATACAGTACCGCGATACACAATGGCCGCACCTGTTGGTTTTTTTGGCAATATTTTGTATAATTTGGTTGCTGCCAGCATTTTGTGTACCCAAAGTCAAAGATGCTCCTATTGATAAAATGCAGTCGCCACTAACCAACTGAAAATAGTAGTCTGAAGTCGAATCCATGTCATTGTTAAGGAAGTTAATGCTAACAGTTCCGCTACTCGATTTCCATTTGAGGTATTCCAAACAATTTTTACATTAGGTTTTGACTTAAGTGGGCACAATTTCATTTCTCGATTTAAGAAAAATGAATATTCGATGGAATCATGAATTTTAATGGACATACAATTTACAATGGCCATATTATTATAGATAGTTCATTGCGGAATTCTTAGAACATTATTATTACCTATTGTTAGATAATTTAATCCAACGCGAACAGTAAAGTATTAGCTAAGAAAAAATATATTTACGATAATTGTTTACAAACATGAAACATTTTCCCCATACATATATACGTTGTACCTTGGTCAACACAAAATATAATTAAATATTTCCAAATAAGTACACTTTCCGGTAAGCATATTATAAATGTGTTTAAATGTTTGAAACAGCAACATTTTTTGAGCCAACGAAAGCTACACATTGCTACTCATGGTGCTTCCTACAGCTGCAGATCACTAAAATATAAAATCATTGCAGTGTATCTTTCCTTTTCTCTATCTGCAACTAGGTACATAATTCTGTAAAGCCTGGGAAACAGCGGAGTACGGACAAAGGGTTTGCACAGTTAAGTCTTGCAAATAATATGATAATAAAATCATATTTCTAGTTATAAAATTCCTATTTCGAGATATTAGTTATGCTAATTAATTTATGTGAGTGATTTTGTCTGCTTTTGTTGTTGTTGTTTTTTTTATTTTGTCCCGCCTATGCTGAAAGGAACGGAAAGGATTTTGTCTCGGAGGGATTTTGTCATACAAATGCTAACAACTATTGCAACTGTTTGTGTTTTTGTTTTGCTTGGATGTAACTTTAAATTGCATTATGCTCTATTCTACGTCAGAATCAATTTCAAAGCGGTGACCTCATTATATTTTCATAATTCACAAAAAAAAATCTTATTATAAAAACTACCAAATTCTTGTTCACATTTTTCAACCATTTTGTCATGACCTGAAAAAAGTTGACTCAAAGTACACTGAAAATCTACTGTGTACCTCGATTGGGATGCAAAGTGACAGACAATCGTAACACCTCAGCTAATGCCATCTGCACCATCGCCACACCGCGGAGGAGTTCCGAGAAGCCGATGAATCTCGTTGGGGTGGAGGGGGGTGGGGGTGGGGGTGACGAGTTTGTTCATATATAGCAACATATTGTGGTAGGTATTGCTCTTTCTGTATCACTGGATATCGTGGTATGCTTCAAGCATATCGTGACAGCCCTAGTCGGCATGCTTGGTTTCTTTTGTTAAACAAGACCGCGCCAAACAGCTGCGAATTCCCCAGTAATGCCTGCTACCTGTTTTATAATTATAATTATAAAAGGTTTTCACAGATCAGCTGAGATTTCCTGTTGTTGCCTGCTTCACTATCGTCCCATAAAAAAGCATTCCATACGAGGCACCGCCCTCCAGAATATTGAGGAGTCATTGAGTTAAAATCCAGACCGTATCAGTATGAATTTGTAAAATTAAAATTATATTTGAAATTAGCATATATGTAAATAATAAGAAAACAGGTATTGTGCAATTGACCTGTTTCGTTTCTACCAACCCTTCGCTCAAGTGATTGATTTTAAATTTTTAACATATATATAACATACGAGTCTGAAACGTTATATAACATGGAACTTTCAGGTTACAATAACATCCAAACTACATTGACATGCGTTGTTAATTACGTTGGTATAAATAATTTACTTTAGTGAAAGTTATGAAAGGGGCATAAGAAATAATGATAAAAAGACTGAAGACCAATGACTAATATTGCAACGAGTATACACTTTGTGTTGAGTTATACTTTGAGTATAACTAATAAATATAAAAAATATTTTTCAACATAATACACCAAGCATGCAAGAGCTTGTCATAAACTGCTAGCTCCATTTGTTGGATATTAAAATATTAGTAACCTTGACAAAAACACAGAAAACAGTGTGTCAGCAAGAGGGATTGACAACGCTAAAATTATTTTAAATTTTTAAGAGTAACATGCTCTATTATCGGTTCAGCTTTTGAAAGTAAACCAGTTTTTCATGTTTGAAGCGAATTTTTTTAACGATTTAAAATGGATCTTAACAAAAACAGAAACTTCCCAAGTCGAAAAAAGATCATTACTGTGCTAAAATTAATTTTAATGTTATCTGCCTAATTTAAATTGATTTCGCTGTGATAGTGAACAAGTATTTCGAGTCTAAAGAGAATGTGTTTGGTAGTTTCAAAAAATGACAGTTAACATAACAAAACGACAAAACGAACAAGCAAAAAAAAAAAAACCTACAAAAACATTCATGTATGTACTATTCTAAAGAGAAAATATGGGGCATAACTATGCCAAAATTATTTTAGGATTATCAGTCGTATTGAAATCGACTTTTCCTTTGATAGTCATAAGTATTTAAAGTTTGAAGATAATATCTATAACCCTATATTCGAGACAAAAACCTTCACCAATAAAGACAAGTCCCAGTCGAAAAAACGGCATATCTTTTGGTGTTATCTGACCTATTGAAATGTTTCGTTTTTTTATTGTAAACAAGTATTTTACATTTGAAATTAATATCTTTCGACGGTTTTCGAGAAAAATACCTTTACAAAGAGGTTAACAGCGACGCCGTTGACAGTAACGACGTTAATAACACAACTTTCTTCGAACTGTTAAAGGTGGAATCCGGCAGTTTGCCCATATCAAATACATATAACAATATTGAACCACTGCTTTGGGGATAATTTGAGGATAATTTTTGTATAAACCCATATTTTAGTCTTACTAAAAACGATTTTGAACACTAACTGAATTGTTAGACAGAATAATACCAGAAAAAATCACTCTGAATGGGTATTATTTCCAACGGTATAAAAGCTCGACAGCGGTCTCTGCTAAAATAGATATCGAAGCGAGAGCGTATAACCTGTGTGACAATATAACGTATAAAGTAAGTGGTCCCGTGGTTTTCTAAGTTTATAAAATAGCTATCTCTGCAGCGTTCCTTGGATAGGAAATACATGTTTGCAATGACAAGTGGTGATTCATGCTTTACTGTTCACACAGATCTATGACTTCAATGAATAGCATTTTGCATGAACTTTTCACTTTTGACTTATTTGGTTATAAAATTGTTGACCAAACTATCGGATACCATCTATAACAGGATTATCCTTTACACTATTGCTTGAAGCTTCTTTCAACATCTGTTTGTGTCTTATTTTTAACAGTTCATTGAAAGGAAGTTCATCCAGTAGCATTAAATCACAATCATCAACTGTTACAGAAAATTCAACAGTCCACACATTACTATCTACTAGAATATCAGTAACGTTTTCCGGGATGTTGAGACAAAATTTCTCCACACGTGCACGTATTTCTTTAAAAGCAGCAACCTCTTCCTGCAAACGATCCGCGGTCTTCACCTTTGATTCGAATATGTTATAGAAGTGTTCATACAATCGATAATCAAACCTCTGACGTTTTCTGAATATTGCTTTATCTTCCTCTGTGACGGCTCCAATTTCAATCATCGGACCGACGTTCCGTTTAATGTATAAAATATCCCTGAACTTCCAATGCAGGTTACGCTTTAAGAGAATCAGAGACTCGTCGAACCTTTCAACTATCATAACTAGTTTGAAAATCTCTGCTGCCTCATCTAAGAAGTCTTGAAACATTTCCATAGTTACTTTTGCCACGTCTTCGAATGAGTTCATCACAAATCCAAAATCTTTGGTCATTGAGTTGTATGTTCGCGAGTTATTTAGATCAGTGCTTTCATGTAATTCTGGGTGGTATATAAGGTCTTTGATGTAGGTGTCGTTATTTAGTTTCGACAGATAATCTGCTGTCCATACAAAACGGTAGTATTGGGCAGCAGATAGAAAAAGCTGCAGCGGTTCTCGAATTATAGCAATATAAACCGTATCCTCACGAAGCAATCCCCGGAAGAGGTCGTGGTTAAATACAACATGGTTACAGAGGATGTCGTATTTGCCTTCCGTATTACCTGACATAGCGCCGCTTGAATTGTCGATTTGCAAAGGCTTTAGGACTTTATTATACACAAATTTGTTTTGTGAAATATAGTGGGTGTCTACAGGCAGAACGAACGATAATCGTCGTTTATAGCCAAATCGGTAAATTATATTTTGCAGAGTAGAACTTGCGGCTTTGTGGACCTTTAAAAAAGCCAAATGGCGTTTTTCCATCGAACTTGCAGAATTTGTTTCGTGAATTATAGTTATTTGTGCTGTCGTCTTTGTTATGGCCTTTGTTGAAGTGGAGAAAGCTCCCACTGGCTGTCTTTTTATTGACTCATTGTCCTCTTGGAAGTTTAAAGCGGTGACCCGCGACAGTGTTGGAAAAGACTCTGTTTTGCATGGCGAGAGGCAAATTCTGTGCTTGGTGCCTTGGGACGTCATCGTCATGACAGTCAAAATCGCGGCGGTACAGCAGATGATCAACGCCAAGGTCCGATACCTCCGACTGGGAATGGAACTAAGAACAGAAAATGTAATCAACTCATTAAATGGCACCATCTACTTACTTGGCAATAACGTTTGTGCTCAAATGAGATAGAACGTGACGACCTCTGGTTTGAAATAACAAACACCTGGACGTGTGTCCAGGATAAAAAATGTTAACAATCAATCGGAACTGCGATAATAAGTTGAGTATGTCCGCCATAATGCATCATCTATGGAATGTGTGTTGCGGAATAACATTTACAATGTTACAGCTTTACGCTTGACGGAATGACAAACTGTTACAGCTTTACGTTTAACGGAATGACAATTAAAATGTTACAGCCTTACGTTTAACGGAATGACAATTAAAATGCTACAGCTTTACGTTTAACGGAATGGCAATTACAATGTTACAGCTTTACGTTTAACGGAATGACAATTAAAGTGTTACAGCTTTACGTTTAACTATTATCTAACTACAGGTACAGCCTATACAATTGGTATAATGTTTATGTCACCATGTTGTATACTTTGTTTAACTTGTTTGTATACCTTGTTGAAATACAGTTTTATTTTGTTCTGAATTGTTAGCGTGTAAAGTAGTCTGTATGGCTGCCTCGAACGTAAAGGTGGGGTCTGTGGTATATTTTGTTTCTTAGAAATACACATTTTATGCAATCATTTTATTAGGGTACTTGAAATTATTTCTGAGCAAAGATTGCGGTCTTGCTTTAAATTAAGCGATTTAAGATAACTTCAGTGGTATGATAATGCAATGGATAAATTATCTAGTCTGATTTTATTGTAATTTATTTTGTTAATGTTTGGAAAAAACAACGATTTCCGCTCAATACACTGGAGACAACACGTATTGGTTGTGGATCCATGCTTTTGTGTTCAAGCCGTTTCAAAAATGGCGGCTAGTTCTGAAAATAGATAACTATGATGTGTAGCAGTAACAGTATTCTCCTCTACTGAGGACACTATTCAGTTATGCTTTCTTTTCCTAAGGACGCCATATTCTGCTTTCCCTTGCATAAGGACGCCATATTCTGCTTTCCCTTGCATGAGGTCGCCATATTCTGCTTTCCCTTGCATAAGGTCGTCATATTATTTTTTCCCTTGCATAAGGTCGCCATATTCTGCTTCCCCTTGCATACGGTCGCCATATTCTGCTTTGCCTTGCATAAGGTCGCCATATTTTGCTTTCCCTTGCATACGGTCGCCATATTCTGCTTTGCCTTGCATAAGGTCGTCATATTCTTCTTTCCCTTGCATAAGGTCGCCATATTCCGACTGTAAAGTCGAAGGTTTGGTGATCTGGTCTGTCTTTGTCTCGTTATACTGTTTAACACAATTGTCTAACCTCCGTTGTTGACTTTGTATTTTATTAATATACATACCGCCGCTTGATCTGTCAATAAGTCTAATACGGGACACAAAGTGTATCTAAGGTTTATCAAAGTGTTACATTAATCCAAAAACAGGGAGAGTTTCTGTACAGATCACGAATTTCTGGACCTACCCTCGCAATATAAAAATGTTAAGGCAAGATAAATAAAATTTAAATCCCCCTTAAAAGACCCTAAAAAGAAACTAATTTTAATTAAACCAGTTGGCTCTCTGTTTTGATTTTGCAATAATATATTAATAACTAAATAAGGAAATGTCGGATATCACTGAGAATAGCGTTCTTTGTTTATTCAATAAACCACGACACACATTCAATGTCTTTTTGTTGCAATATAAAAGCATTGTGACTGACAGTCTTACTTCAGATGATCATATACAATATATGCATCTCGCATTCCATTTTTTGTACAATGTCTACTAAAGCTTTACTTAAAGTTATTTTATAGTAATAAGTTTAAAATAGATTCTTAAACTTCTAAGTTTGTAATACAAAAACTTTCCTTTTGGGGTAAACGTCGCAGTAATTTTCAGCTAATCTATCTGAAGATGGCGTTCACTTGAAACGGCTCAATCGGAACTCCTCGGGTAATTCTGTCCTCGGGACCATCATCCCTCGGATGTATCTGGTGCAATGATAATTGCTCAAATCACAATCGTTTTGTTCGCCGGAAGTCGGAAGAATATCCCTAAAATTTAGTTCGCACATAACATAAATAATGCCATCGTTTGACAGCTGCGTGTCGTGTCTGCTGCGCTGAGTAAATTAAAATTTGATGATTTAAATTTGAAGCCGCCACAATTTGATGCGTTACAGGCATCGTACTGTAGTGAGTTGTCATCCGAGCTGCCATCTTTGTTTTGACGTCTGTCACAAAAGAAGTCTCATTTAGGGAAATGGCCGAGGTAATCCGACTACCTACATACATCCGAGAGATGATTCGTGAATTATTCGAGGTGTTCCTTTTGGAAACGGCTGGTGTATGAGATAGTATCCTGTACACAAAGCTCCATTGTGCCCCAGTGGTGACTCCAGTGGCGGAGTAGGAGCTGAGTCTAACCACGGACTGTGGTTTGGCCGACATTGTGCTATCAGGTCCTTTGAATTAATTTCTATCTGTCGTGTTTTCATAAGGTCTTCTTATCTGTATTCATTAAATGCGTGGAACAAAATCTGCGTTAACTTTCTTTTGGAAGTGTCCATTTATCCAGATATAGCATGGTGATTATATTGATCTGTTTCAAGTACCATACCCTGTATCTGTATTGAATTAGTCTCACTGCTACTTGGTCAGACCTTTTTCAAAAGAGTTTTATTCAAGGGATTAAACAGTCTATTGACGAACCGGTATGGGACTCCCTCCTTTGTCGTTAGATTTGTGCTTCCGCATTGGTAAATAGTTCCGTATATAAAATATTTAATTATATCTATTTTTGCAAATAGACATTTATAAATTACATGTTAGGTTTTTCATGTGCACACAGGTATCAATATCTGTCAAAGCTGAAACATTGTAAATGTCATTCCGTTAAATGTAAAGCTGTAACATTATCATTGTCATTCCGTCAGACACGTTCCATAGATGAGGCAATATGGCAGAGAGTGCCATTGGCAGCAAAGATTAAAAAAGACCGTGTCCTTAATAATTTCAACATTATTACGCAGGTCATTCAAGACATGTGTTGACATAGCGAAAGGTTGTTTTATAATTACCTACTCTGACCGTCTACACACTGTATAACGTATTCAGGATCATAGTTTCAAGATAAATCCAACTAAACCCCATTTAAAGACGTATCCTGGAATAAGTTGTTGCGCGGAGAAATTGATCAAATTTGGCATGAATGTACTATGGGATATGAGAAATACAAAACAAAGCTCAAAAGTATGGGTTGGCATTCTCGTTTTAATTTTATATCTATTTTTAGAATATACCTATATGTCACTTTTTCTAAAAAATATTAAGAAAGTGAATACCTTCATAAATTGTACATTTTTTTATGTAAAGAGCACACAATCATGGGAAACATGTTCAGATACTTCTATAAGTTATATTATTATTCAAAAAAGGTAAAAACTTGTCTTGACAATGATAAACATGGCGAGAAAAATATTTTCATTATAAACCGGAATGGAAAAAAAAAATGAAAAAAATCCCTAAAAATGACACATTTTTATTTCTAAAAAAATATCATGCGCGGAGAATTTAACAATTTTTGGTGTACACATGTATTATTGTTCTTAAAAGGTTTTCATGGGAAAAAAAACAATACCTTGCCACGCTAACTTACTGGAAAAATGGCATTTATTATCATTTATTATCTCCCTTTATTTTCAGAAAAAAACCCTATTTCACTCATTTTACATTTTTTCATATACAAAAGCTTAAACATTGGTACAAATCATTTGAGTTAATCACTTTATATATCATAAGAAACCTAAAATGCTTAAACATAATGCAGTTTGACTTAATTATCATTTAAATAGACATAAAAAAGCAATAAATTCTATTTTTAGCTTGTCCGAAAAAATACATCAAACCGATATTTATTTTTTTAACTATAAAACATCTAGCACATAGAAATTAATAATCTTTCCTGTATACACAAGCTGTATGTTTACGAAAATAGTCCGAATAACTAGTCAAGTTGAGGAATTGTCTTATGAACCCAACGGAGAAACTAAGTATATGGGAATTAGAAGCCACTTGAAGCTGCGCACAACAATGCGCATTGACCTTTACCGGAAACGCCTTTAAAACGGTCTGTTAGCGCTCCTGTCCGGTGTCAGACACATGATACTGATAGAGGGAATAGCTTACAAAATCTTTACTATGGCAAGACACTGATCCCATCATCTATAATTTCTGACATATCTGATCCGATCTTCATTGAGCTTTCAACGTAAAAACATTAACTTTGTCACCAGGTATGAACAAGAAAAACATTGATGCAAAGCACGGAGTCTACTGTGATCACGTTTGTTGATTGCCACTGGAGAGTCATGTGACCAGGATGTTTACCGATAGGTTCTAGACGGTAATCAGAAAAAAACGGTTCCTCATCAAGCAATAATTTAAAAAAATGTCTTAAAGATCCAATGTCATGATGAACCGTATTTCTGATTACCGCTTAGATCCTATCCGTCCTGGTCACATGACTCTCCAGGGGCAACCAGCAAACGTGATCACAGTAGACTTCCGCGCTTCAACGCGTCGACAACAAACGCGTAATCCTCAGCATTAGTCTTTATATGCTGTCATACAATCACGAGTCAAAAACAACTGTGTGCAAGACCATTAATCTGTTATTGATGTGTTTGTATTGAAAATGATTGTTATATTATGCAGTCTACAACGTGAGACAAATACATTGTCGATTTGTTTAGAACAGAACAGAACAAAAGTTTATTTATTCAACTTGAACATAACAGTTCATCGTTGATCAAGAACAGAAAATATAAACATGCACATAGCGCGGCAATGCTAGAGTGGTTCATCAATAAACTTAACGAATTACAATAAAATACCTAAACATTGTTATGGAGTGATAGTGGCTGTTTATCTAAACGACTTTTCGGACAATAAATGCCTTTTTACAATACAAAGCAAGTTTATACAGCAGTTTGGTGCTTCCTGTTGTCATCAAGTCAATAAATGTTAAGTCTTTGTAATTATAAGCCTCCCGTCTGACTGCTTTCATGCAGGATGTTGTGATTGTTAGAGTAACTTCCGTGGAAAAGATAAGAATTGTCTTTTATATATATATATAACATATATAAAGAACATGATAACATACGTGATAAGTATCAACATAATGAATAATAAACCTTCTTGCTATTTAGGGATTAAATGTCCTGGTCAACTCGTATGTACGAATACCTGACTCATTTTATTTTTTCAACGATACGTACTACCTAATAGGTTATGGCGCGGACTGTATGGTAATAAAATCTGTTCAAGGTTTCATATTCTGCCAACCTGTCGTCTTTACGTCCAATGGAATATTTAAATGCTCATATTTTGCGTGACTTAGATAGACATAAACCCACTGAGAAAATATTAAATGGTTACTAGAAAGTGAGCTTACATTTGTAAAGAAGTGGGAACTTGCATGAAGTGACGAGAAGAAACACACAAGAACAAGAAACACACAAGAACATAAGATGGTAAATTCCAGGACAGTCAATTAATAAATGTGATTCTCTTCTCGAAGTGCAATGCGTTAGCAGTGAATACAGTGTTGCAGTCCAACAGCGATTCCAAAGGTCATAACTACTCTGGATGTTTGAGAAAGAAAATGGGAGACCAAGCTGTCCTATAGAGCAAGACTAGACTTGCAATAGGGTGAATTAGAAATAGTGTTGAGGTGTGCATCTTAATTCTATAAAAGACATGTGCGTGCCGGCATGAAATTAATATCCCTTTCGGGTTCTATGGTTATAGATATTTTGTATCATTTTACGCACGGACATTATAATGCTTGTTTAGAAGTCAGGAGCTTACCAAGAGAAAAATGGCTTGATACTGAGTATCGTTTACAGACAAAAACGTTAAACAAACTAAACACAAACCTAATGTTACCTGATACGTAGAGCTCTGTGTATTTTATCGAAAATATGAAGATGACATCTAGATCTTGAAAATAAATTAACACATTATCCTCATATGTACACATTAGTTAAAACATACTTTCTTAGGCACATAAAACACATAAATCCTCTGCTATGTAAATATTCAAGGGACAGTACAATTAATTCACAACACAAACTACCCTAGCGCGTATAAAATACACAAATAAACGTAAGATTTCGTAACACACCCGGCACTTTTAAAGAAGAAATCACCATCTTTGCCAATACATAAAAATTAAAAACAAAACGATTAACCTATCACATTAAATGAATTTTTTCAAATAAAATTAGTCTTACATGACTTCAATATTCAAATAAAGACAGATCTATCTTACCAAAGCATATTGAAATACATCCTCAAAGAAGAGCTGTTCCGTCCTAATCTAGCCTAGCTACTGATCGAATGAATACACGTTAACTCCGACATTCCCTACATCAATTTCCACGTCAGAGATCACGTGCCTTTCATATCACAGTTACCTCTGCCTCCATATAGCGCAAATAATTTGACAATGGATTTGAGGAACGAGATTTAAACAAAAAGATATCTTAAATTAGCTTTAAAACATATGATACCATAAATAGTTATATAAATGGTTATATTCTATATTCTCTCCCCTTCCCCACCCCTCTCTCTCTCTCTCTCTCTCTCTCTCTCTCTCTCTCTCTCTCTCTCTCTCTCTCTCTCTCTCTCTCTCTCTCTCAAATGTCCGTCCAAATTCTAGAACTGTCCAAATTCTAGAAAGAGGCGTTTATATTTGATACATGCAAAATGTCGGACACCTTCTTCCAGAGCAGCGTATACCACAGTGCTTGCAGCGCCTTCTTATATTTCTGTCCGCTTCTGTCAAAACAGTCGAACGTACTTGATTATTTATTTCAGTTTACATGGCAGTTATTACAAAGTTGTTCCCAATTTAAGCGATCCTTTAAGCGACCTTTGTCGCTTTTGGGTGTACACACATGAATTTGAATCACATTACGTGACGTACGGATAAGTAGATCTGTTTGAGACACACATTAGAATGAATGCCTCTTCAAATAAACAACGTTTGTTTCAATGGTAGGTGTATCCGTATTTTGTAACTGGTAAAGCTAAAACTCCTTTTCTTTTTGTGTGTGTGTGTGTTTTTGTGTTTGTCATGGCTCACGTAAGCCGCGGATATGGGCCTGGTTTAAATTACACCTTATGGTATATTGGTTGAATACAAGCCTCGGGTGTACGCACCATGCAAAGACCAACTTATACACGTTGCAACAGAAATATTATTCATAATGCAATTATGCGATACAATTATGGCCATTATAACGATGCTAGTGGATGAAGAAGCCAGACACATGTTTGGGAATAACTACCGGCGCACTGCAGGTCAGCTGGAAGACCTACAACATTTCTGTCCAGGCCGGAACTCGAACCTTTGCGGTAACACGCAATGGAGTCCGAGGAGTTACCGGTACTAGCAGGCCACTAAGTCACTAAGTGCGCTTTAATTTCCAACATTTTTTTCTCTCTGTATCCACTCTTTAATTGTTTTAATGTATATAAAGTATGAACGTGCTTGAAAGTTACGTGAACTAGTTGTTCTTAAAATGTTGTATCCGACTTTTTGGCTGTATCATTTTGTTGGGGAAAAATGCATCCATGTTGACCTTGATAGACATTGCGATACAAACATTGTTCCAGCAGTTAGATCTTTCATTAGGCGTAGGTTTCTTTGCAAGTAATGAAAGGAAAGATTGTTGTGGGCTAGGATATCTGGTGTGTTTTTGTGTTGTATTGGCAGATATTAAACATCTATCTATATAAACAATTTATCTTAAAAGTTTGCATTTCTCGCTGAATGAATCATTCATTGCGTGCGTTTGGTCTTAACATTTTTTTAAATTCAAATATCAACTCGTCACACGAATAACATGTCTTGTTTGTTTCTTAAGGTATCAAAGACGTTGTGGCAACGCTCAATCGTAATTGTATCCTTACAATACCTGGGTGTATATATAAATAACCTAACATTTTTTTTTGCACCCAGTCTATGGTGGCATATTTTCGCGACCGTTTAATTAACAGTCGTCGTGAAATGTCCATCAAACGTTCATAAACAGTTTTGTGGTTTTCGTGATACGGTTTTAAAATAATATTTATTCTACACTTTCATTCGGTTTCCGTTCCTGTGTAACAAAGGAAACTCCCTGAGATCATAATTTAAAAGTAATCGGCTGGAGAAGGTCGTGGATTCGAACCCCGGTTGCGACTTATACTATAAAATGATCTTCAATTGTTATCGGTGAACCAACAATGGTCGTGCATTTTACAGCAGCAATAATATATCCGAGTTAAATTTCCTAAAATACGAAATTAATAAAAATAACTCACGCTGTTAAGACGTTATTGATCACACTGAGAGTCGAATTAGTGTAGCTGTACGAGAGCAGACTATAACAAACTGAATGATGAAGTAGAGTTATAAATTTGAAATATTTTCCCTTCAATGTCCGTCAAACTGGCTTGTTTAAATATTTAAATATTTAAATACCAAATGTATATACTTCCACATCCAGGTAACTACCATGGAAGTCGCATTTTTACACATACACAAACGCACGCATGCACGCGCGCGCGCGCACTCACAATCACACACACACACAATCACGCACACGCGCGCACAAACACAGAACTAATTATCAAGGTGGCGAGGATATGTCACCATACATATCAGGATGTAATTCTAAACTGAAAGCATTCATTATTGCAATTGAATTGACACGCAATATGTTTAAAATACAGATCAGGGTGCACTTACCTTGTGTGTGAATTCGCAGTTTTCGTTGGATTGCGTGAATACATTTGCAGACGTGGTTGTTATTGAAGCAATGTTTCTTTTGTTGTCGGTATAGTCCTCGATATTCCTTCATCAGGTAGATTCCGTTGTCAATGCTCTCGTTCTGGTCGCTCTTGTCGTTGTTGTTGATTTTTGTCGTCCTTCTTTTTTGTCTCTGTTATTTCCATTGTTCTTTTATGTTTTGTGATTTCGAACTAGTTGTTTGCCTTATTGTTTTCGTTTTTTTGTTCTTGTTTACGTTTTTACGTTGTTGCTTTCGCTATTGTTGTTTTCGTCTTTGTTGTTTTGCGAAGTTTTTATTATTGTCTTTGTTATTTCGTCCTTGTTCTTTTCTTCGTTTATCGTCCTTTTTGTTTCTTTCGTTTATATGAGTAAACATTACATCAGCAAACGTGGACCTTGGCTTGTTGATCTCTAAAAGAACTGGTGTCTCTGGTTTAAATCCATTCGATTTAGGTTTTTAGTGTTGTTTCCGAATACAATCACAATTACTTTCACTATTTACATGTGACGAGGCCTCTACGCCCGCGTTGTATACTTTATAGTTCACGTGTACAGGCTGTTGATACAGGTTAAAGAAGTGGATATCATAACTTAAAGGTAATAATCCTAGCTACTGAAAAACAGGACGAATGTGAAAATAGTGAGCATTTTGTACACCAGTATGTCTACACCTTTTTTTTCGAGGTCTCACAATGCGACTACTTTTTCGGAGCGGAAAATACCTTAAGTTCTTGCAAGGCTTTCTTAAGGACGGATAAACGCATATACTGGATATTTACATAACGTGATCTCCCGCGGCGCGCGCAGTTGGCAAAGACCATGATGGATATGCTTAACATCTTGATTTTATGAATAATTTCGCAGTTTTCGTCTATACTGTTCACCTTCAAATTATGATTTAATCAGGTGGATAAATAGACGAGTGTTGTGTTTGTGTTGTTAAACAAATTAAACCTTCACCGGCTAATCCTCCTAAGAGCGGTATCCTATTTTAAGAAAAAGAGCAAGCTTCTGTTCTGTGTTTACACACATAGAATTCGTTAACAAAATTACCTTTATATTATTTAATTAAATCTGTAAAAAGCATGTCGTCCTTTGTCACTCCTTCACATTTATAAGTGTCACAAGATAAAATGAAGGGAGTGGGCATTGAACTAGGTTTGAATCGGGGCTTTCATTTTTCTATAAAAACGTGGCAGAGGAACTTTCCGAATGTAGATATATCTAAGCTCATTGCATGTAATGGACACAATAATTGTCCCCACTCGACTGAAACCATTTTAATATCTTTCAAAATACTTTTCAAAGTATTGTCATTATTATGAAGATTTCTAGACTGTTTATGTCGATTTCCTTCCTCGTACATCCATCGAAATGAGTATGCGCAGCTGTACGACACAATGGTTCTTCTAGAGTGACGTAATATTGAATTAAATGCATTAGACTTTAACATTAATAGCATTGCTACACGAATCCTAGTGTATATTTGGATAATCAATGTCAAGTCCACGAGAAGAAGTCACCATCGTTGCAATAAATGGTTTGAAGAACAAGAAGAATATCACTAAAGTCTTTTCGATAGGGTGTTAAAGCTTCCTTGTTGTATAATGGGGTGCAGTGAACACAAATTACAACATTACACTGGAAACTATTATTATAACTATAACTTATTATTTTTATGTGTTTACTGTTTACCGTATTATATAACTCGATATTAGAACGACTTCATAATTATTATATTCCCTCCCCTCTATATCCTCTTTTTTAAATGCCTGTATACATGCTTTTAATTTGCCAACATTGATTGCTTAAAAGGTAAATCATATAACAAAAATAACTATATCCTCTCTCTCTTTCTGTGTCATTACCACTTAAGGTCTGTGTCATTACCACTTAAGGTCTGTATTACCAAATTGAACTCTTCTGTTATTGTACCAAGCCGTTCTTTAAATTGAAATGTTATTGTAAACCGGAACTGTTGTATATTCATTTATATTTACTTATCTATTTATGTCAGTTCTCCATATTATACAGTGTTCTTGTACCTTTAAGAATAAAGTTATATTCTGTTCTGTTCCCGTTCTGCATACCTAACAATTAAAGAGTAGTCTCGTCTCAAGCGCTACAAAATATAACAAAATTTTATATCTAGCTCGACTTGAAGTAGCTGTCTATTTTACAAAGGATGTATTAGGAAAGTCCCAGAAAGGTTTAATCACTGACTTTATGAAACACAACAGTCGCTGTAAGCACTGTGGCATTGGCTTCTTCGGAAGAGTAATCACGTTTTGAGATAATGAGTACCAGTATAGATAAATTATATAGGCCTAATATTGCGTTAGCTTAACTTCCCTTCTCAAACTATTCGAAACTGCTGTCAGTTTGGTGAACCAAGATCGGTTGGCCCACCCTAACGCCGGAGGCGAGGTCACTATCTCTCTATCCTGGTAACACCACACGTTCCATGTTGCGCTGGATTCTCTATTTCTACGTGTTTAGAAGGGCTGTTTACTCATAAATTCGAAGTCATTAAGTGTTTAATCTAGTTTTAACAGGCTGAAAATACTGATGTAAACATTTGATGATTATCAACTGCTGAATTTACACTGTGTGGCGTGTTGATATTAAACTTCCTTCGAACTCATCGGCACGTTTTGTAGCTTTTGTAAAGTTCATGATGCCGAAACAACCGTGGTGCTTCAAGTGTAGCTTATCACGCTTCAATGAATAAGGGACGTAACGTCATCTCACTTTATACTGAACGTCTGCATTAGTAGTCTCCCTTTTATGTACATGCAGTCTCATTAGTATGCTAGGTTATGTCGCTCGATCTGAAATAGCATTTTAAATTAACGTTGACGACAATAAAAGTCAAACCATTTGCGAACATGATGGGATTCAACACTTTAAACGTTTCACTCTCCTTCCTTTCTAATCTGATTTTATCTACTAAGTAACCATGCAACAGACAATCAGCCAACAAATATGCAACCTCAAACCGGATTTTTCTGGATCAAACATCTTTTATCTATTAATCTTCCGCGACAACAATATATGTCTGTCTGTCCAACAAGTATAGATATCATCACATTCAAAGTCATTCACCTTTTACAACTGTTTACAAGAAACTGGTTTATACTGGATCGTGTTGAGTCGAAAATTGATAGCCCTGTTGTATCATCTGATGCATGGGTGGATTAAAATACCGGTAGTAGCCTAGTGGACACGCCCCTACCTTACACACTCTTAAAATGAAACACCATACAATTTAAATATACGAAAGATTATCTAATTATGTCCTGAATCTTATTGGTTTTGTCATAACAGGCAACGCCGATAATTTGTTTTTGTGTTAAGTTCTTTATCAATTTTACCTAAAAATAATGAATATTTATCAGAAAACGGCTGTTATTTTGCGAAATTGGTTGGCACAAAATGCTATAAACATCCAAACTGTAAACCGGAGTCATTAAATGAAGTCATAAAACGTATTTATGCTTAATTTGCTAGAAATAAAAAAAAAAAACCCACAACGTTTTGCTGAATGACAGTGTAGATGAACTAAAATTCGAATCTCAATCAGCAAATTTGCATTTATCAAGTCAACTCATTTGTTAACATAACAATTCAGACGGAACTCTAAAGTATATACTGGCATTTCGATTACTTTATTATTGAAGAAAATATAATTTGGATCTATTTACGCATTGTACCTTCTTGGTGTATGGCGAGCCATGTCATTCAAAGAGACTTTATATTGTATTATTGCTGTACAGTGGCGAGCCCTGTCATTCAAAGATACTTTATATTGTATAATTGCTGTTCAGTGGCGGGCAATGTCATTTAAAGATACTTTATATTGTATAATTGCTGTTTAGTGGCGACTGTTGTGTAGTGTTGCATACTAATAAAGAAAAGAAAATTAGAAAATTGGTATTTGCGTACTGACGAAATCAGTCGTTCAACATTAATTACACATGAGTGCAGTGTAATGGATGTGTTGTTAGTCCAGCTTTGTAGGTGTTGTTTTTTTTGTATTAATTCAGAAAATGATATGGAGACAGAACCTTAGCAAGTTAAGTCAGTTCTTATTTTAATTAGGTGCAATAACTATGCATAATATTATAAAGAGTTGTTGAATGTAATAGCATGTACACGTAGTGTTAATATGTGCCGTCTAAAACTATTCTTTTCGTTGATGTGTCATACGCATTTGGTGGTAAGGGAAATAAATTGTTTTTAATTCTTCAATAGTTCAGTACAAACGGGCTTTATATTTAATCAACATATATAATTATTTTACTTTCTATAATCGAGTGATATGAGTTGATATTAGAGAGCTCTACACTATAATGGAAGTACAACCGGACGTAATATTGTTGTGTGTGTTGTTGTTTTTTTATATGACAATTTTCTTGCACAGTGCAAGCAGTATGCAACTTAAAATGTATACGCTGCCCGCATCGATCGAGTACTGAACTGCCATTATGGATCCATATAACATTTTGCACCAAAACTGAGAATCAAAATAATTTGACGGGGATAATAGAGCTATTTTAAATAGATCTAAATTATTTTTACAGCATCTGTGTGCCAACTTCAAATTCGTTCCTAAAAACATCTTCTAAGTGTCAGGTTGTGCTCACATATTGTCGCACTATTACGTTGAGTCAAGTATTATATAGTTTGCCGCACAATTTCACTAGATACAAGATGATTTACTAGGTTAACGATCAATCACAACCAAAGGGAGGGCACTCGTCCTAGCATGATGATGAACTATCTCCGCCCCTTCTCCTTCCAAATAAGGTCGAGATTACCAAATATGTAAAAATGTCACGCGCCAAATCGACCATACACAGCCACTACAATCACGCGGTGTGAAGTTGTCAAAACACACAGTGTACTAGAATATTTTTCACTCAGCAAAAGCACTTTTTACTAGACCAGTTTTCTTTCCAATGTCGTGAAGAGTTATCTTAACGGTATATTTGTCTGAAAGGGTTCATTCTACTTACTACAACATTTCATTGTGTGCCATGATTCTATCATTCGTTGAGCGCGTGTTCACCTCGCAGCATGTTTGTCCTAGTTAAAATGGCCAATCAGAATGTAGGATTATGACCATGTGATCTGTTTCATCATTCGTTTGCTCTATGAAAACACTGGTATTGACTGTCTACTTCCACTTGCTCTTCTACTGCTAAACAGACCGCTCGATTAGCCTACGAGTAAAAATATCGCTGCAAACAGCAAAATGACGGATATTCAGCTAAGCAAACGTGTTATCAACTTTTCTGCCGGACCTGCAAAGATTCCAGAAGAGGTATGATGCATATTTGTTATTTTTTTCATAATCTGTCATTTTTATTTCAATAAGTTATTTATATATCTAATATTCGCTTGATGGGGCAACTAAATGTATGCTTAAAAATTTAAAAACAAAAACAACTCTTATCGATTCCAGATTTAAGTTTTCCGTCATTTTACATCTTTGACGTAGATTTGCTGATATTGCATTTAATAAGAAATGTAAACGTAGCTTGCAAAGTGATGCGGTTGCAAAGTGGTGCAGCAGATGACTTGGACGCTTATGGACCCATGCCGATAGATCGGTTTAATCCGGAATTAAATAAATGTATGCTTTTCGATCAGTTAAACTTTAAATCGTATGATTAATATAATGGAATTACAGTTCTTTCATGTTGTTTTCTTTGACAAAGAATTACTATGAGATAATATTTTAAGTTTTTGGATTTTAACCCAGAATAGATCGTTATGTATAGGTAGAACACTTTTGCCATGTAGATCTAGGGGAGGCTCAATGAGAGGTGGTGGAACATGGCAAAATAGCGAAATCTGACAGCAGTTTAGCTCCTCTGCCTAAGAAGATTATAGGGGTGGGGGGGGGGGGTAGCAACAGGTGGCTGACCATGTATTAAAATATGGGACTGGTTGTGACATCAGGCCACTTGTTCACAAAAGAGAGTGTTGAGTAGTGGGGATGGGGTAGGTTTAATTTGGCGGACACCGTCTTAGGCTGCTGTGGTATCAGAGAAAAAGTTAGGATTTGAGTTTCGCTGACCACTGGCAATATAATTACCCCCCACCCTAATACAGCCCTACCTACAGAACACAAATTAAATAGTTAAGGACCATCTTACAGCTTGGTGCTACCTTGCACTGGGATGGGGGTCTCTTGTCTTCAATTGCAATTGCTTTGTTAAACTTTGTGCCAATTTAATAAATGTGTTGTTTAGTGTGCTAAAAAAAAATCACAAGGTAATTGCATGCTGACAAAATCAAATTCAGCATTTATTACACATCAGCAATATGCAATGAAGATAAGTCTTATTCCAAAGTAAATTAACATTTTCTGTACAACTTATTTCAGGTGCTCCTTCAGGCTCAGAGGGACATGCTCCATTATGGCAATGTTGGCTGCAGTGTTATGGGTGAGTTGTTTGTCCATATTTGTAGATGTGTTTTTTTTTTATTAATTCAGAAAATGATATAAAGACAGAACCTTAGCAAGCTAAAACAGTTCTTGTGTTGTATGTGTGTCAGATGTAAAGTTACAAATGTAATTAAAGACAATTGATTCTTATATTCAAAGAAAGAAAAAGTTCTTTGAAATGTTTTTGTTCCAGAAATGAGTCACAGATCATCTGACTTTGTGAAGATCATCACAAAGGCTGAGGCAGATCTTAGAGCATTAATGTAAGTCACAGTACTGATAAGATGAACTGATTTCATTCTTGAAAAAGAGAGGGATAAGGGTGGGGTATGTGGCCAAGCTGTAAAGAGTCATTGACTTGATACTCCTCAGCACCTCACTGTAAAGGTTAGAGTCCTGGTCGAGCAAGAACTTCCAGTGGTTCTTCCCAGTCATAAGATATGGGTCTTCCTCCACCAATAATTAGCTGGGAGTTGCCAATGTGACTATAATTGTATCAGTGTGTTGTAACAAAAAAATATTAAAATAAAGTTTAAAAAAACCTGTATCACATAATGTTGACAACTCTTATTGTTCAGATTGTTTGTATCTTTTAAAGGGACATCCCTGACAACTACCGTGTTCTGTTTCTACAAGGAGGGGGTTCTGGGCAGTTTTCAGCCATTCCATGTAATCTTCTGAACCTTAAGCCCCATTGCAAAGCAGACTATATCGTCAGTGGCACATGGTCGTCAAAAGCTGCAAAAGAGGCTGCAAAATATGGCACAGTCAACCTGGTCATGCCAAAGACTTCCACATATACAGGTAAAAGTCTTTTCTGCTACATTTTTAAATAACTTACTTTTTAAGCCCACCTGCACCGAGGTTTAGCCACGGACATGTAACTCTTCTGATTTTACGTGGCCTCTTGCTGTGTGAAGTTTAGTCCTAGTCAAAGCAAATGATTGTTTGTCATACTGCATTTGAACATTCATAGAACAGGCATGTTCTCTAATGATACGCTTTCAAACAGAGAGATTTTCTTGGAAATAAATTGCAAACTGCTTAGGGTTAGAGTAACATTGGTTGAAAAAATACACGGTCATATGTTGTATTTAAATATCCTGCATATGTTTTCTATATTTCTGGTATTGGTAATAGTTACAATAGTTATTCAATTTATCATTCTAGAAAAGCCCCAGTTCATGTAGCTGCTTAACTAACAAATATGTCTGTCAGAAAGTTTTAAGTTTACTGCAATAATGTTAAATGTTTGATCAATGTAATGTCTTCAGGCATTGCTGATCAGTCAGAATGGAACCTGGACCCTGAGGCATCGTATGTCTACTACTGTGATAATGAAACCATACATGGTATGTTGGAGCTCTTTTATATAGACACATCAATCGTTTATTATCAACAAACCTATTATTTACTTCAACAGTTTTTATAATTTTTATACGCCCGTCGAAGACCGGGCGTATTATTGGATCAGCCTTGACGGACAGGCTGTATCCTGATGTTTTTCCGGGGCATAGCTCCAACCCTATCAAAGCTATTGATTTAAACTTCATAGGTGGATAGATTTCCTCGAGACGGCGTGTAGTTGTACAAGAACCATCACTCTGGCCTTCATGATGTTGGATTTATTGCCCTTTGTTTAATTTTCTTGTCCGGAGCATAACTCCAACACTATCAAAGCTTTTGACTTGAAACTTCTTATTTGGATGGATCTCCTTGGGAAGGAGTGCAGTGCACAAGAACCACCACTCTGCACTTCATGATTTTGGAGTTTTTCCTCTTTGTTTAATTTTCTTGTCCAGAGCATAACTCCTACATTATGAAAGCTATTTACATGAAACGTCACAGGTGGATCGATCTCATTGAGACTGAGTGCACTGCTCACAAACTGTCACTTTACCTTTCACTGTTTTGGAGTTATTGCCCTTAGTTCAATTTTCGTACTTAATATCTGTCTGGACAATACGTCTACATTATCAAAGCTATTAACTTGAAATTTCATAGGTGGATAGATGTTATTTTAACAGAGTGAAATGTACAAAACTGTCACTCTCTTCTTATTTTTAGTAACGCCTCTTTTTACACAAATACCATTACTTTCATGTCAATTTGTGTATATTTGATGTTATTCTCCCTTTTTTTTTCAATTACTCAGAGTGCAGTTCACAATCATGCCAGAGTGCAGTGCACAAAAGTACACAGCAGTTTGGCAGATTAAAGAATTTTTTGTATGTTTATCTACTTTGATTTCAGTTTTTCTTGCAATAACCCAGAGTGCAGTCCAAAACTTTGCCATACATGCATTGCACAAGAGTGCACAGCAGTTTGTTTCAAATTGCTCTATTGACGGGCTTATTTTTCTCCACCTTGTGATGCTCTTGTTAAGTGATAGTATTATTTATCCATTGACATTAATGATTCTTCTCTAAGTCATTTTTCTGTTGCAGGTATCGAATTCCATCATATTCCCTGAAACAAATGGTGTTCCCCTTGTCTGTGATATGTCCTCAAACATCCTTTCTAGAAAGGTTGATGTAACCAAAGTAAGACTTTGTTGATTCTTTTAAAGCATTAGATTTATTGTTGTATTTGAAAAATATATATCTTATTGTGTAAATTGTTATGAACTGTTCGAGTGCTAAGTATTTTATATTTTTGTTATCCTGTGTGCTTTGTGTCTACTTGAAAGCATAATTTAATTCTGGTTTTGTTTTTGTTTTTTTGTGTGGATAAAGCATAGGGTACATGTTGCAATTACTTAAATATGGTAGCTATGGCTTTTCTGTGTATGATCGTGTAAGTTGTTTATAGCTACTTTTCATTTGAATTGTATGTCTGTGAGATTGTTCCTATATTTAGCTGCTTAAATGATTAAAACGGTCAGGATATTAAACAGCATAAGTTGACAGCTGTCATGATTTATAATGCATAATTTCTAGCTGTCAGGGTATTACACAGCATTGTTTAACAGGTGTCAGGATGTTACATTGTCATGTGGGGAGGTCTTTTACACAGACCAGACAAATAGCTTGGTTTCTTCACCAATAATGAGCTGGATGTTGCAAAATGACCAAAATTTTGTTGGTTATTTAAAATAATGAACAACAAACAGTTGTAAGGATGTTACATTGTTACACTGCATTGTCATGCTCATACATTTATTTTTTGCCAGCTCTCAGTATAAAACACTACATTTTTTGCTGTCAGTATAATACAGTTAATTGTTTACCAGCTGTCCGTATAATACACTTCATTGTTTGCAAGCTGTCCGTTTAATACACTTCATTGTTAACCAGCTGTCCGTATAATACACTTTACTGTTTGCCAGCTGTCTGTATAATACACTTCATTGTTTGCCAGCTGTCCATATAATACACTTCATTGTTTACCAGCTGTCCGTATAATACACTTTACTGTTTGCCAGCTGTCTGTATAATACACTTCATTGTTTGCCAGCTGTCCATATAATACACTTCATTGTTTACCAGCTGTCAGTATAATACACTTCATTGTTTACCAGCTGTCAGTATAATACACTTCATTGTTTACCAGCTGTCCATATAATACACTTCATTGTTTACCAGCTGTCAGTATAATACACTTCATTGTTTGCCAGCTGTCAGTATAATACACTTCATTGTTTACCAGCTGTCCATATAATACACTTCATTGTTTGCCAGCTGTCAGTATAATACACTTAATTGTTTACCAGCTGTCCATATAATACACTTCATTGTTTACCAGCTGTCAGTATAATACACTTCATTGTTTGCCAGCTGTCAGTATAATACACTTCATTGTTTACCAGCTGTCCATATAATACACTTCATTGTTTACCAGCTGTCGGTATAATACACTTCATTGTTTACCAGCTGTCCGTATAATACACTTCATTGTTTACCAGCTGTCCGTATAATACACTTCATTGTTTACCAGCTGTCTGTATAATACACTTTACTGTTTGCCAGCTGTCTGTATAATACACTTCATTGTTTGCCAGCTGTCCATATAATACACTTCATTGTTTACCAGCTGTCCGTATAATACACTTCATTGTTTACCAGCTGTCCGTATAATACACTACATTCTTTGCCAGCTGTCAGGTTACTACAATTGACATGTGTCTAAATTTAAGAAATCAATTTTTGCTGCAGTCTCATGTTGTAGGGTGGATTAAAACATTGAGGGAATAAATAATTGTGTATATTTCTCGAATATTGGATGTGTTTTAGTTGTGAATAAATCATATACTTGTGTATGGCAATCAGCAACATATTCAAAAATTAATTCTAGCACTTTAATTTTTATCACACTTTATATGGAATCTTCTAGTTGTAAAAATTAAGTATTCTGAACAAATACATGCTGTTTATGCACATATATTTAATGCAAAACTTGCAGTTGCATATTGTGAAATTCCTTGTTTTGTTTACAGTATGGACTGATATTTGCTGGTGCTCAGAAGAACATTGGCTGTGCCGGATGTACAGTTGTGATTGTCCGAGAGGATCTCCTGGGGAAGGCACTGCCTTCCACCCCTTCAATCTTCTGTTACACAACACAAAATGAGAACAACTCCCTCTATAATACTCCACCCACTTACAGGTAATATTGGCAAAATTATCGATTTATTCTCAGTGCTTTTTGTACATCTTTGATTTGAGGTATTCGTTGCATTGTTACTTTATGAGATTGAAGCATGCACTAACGGTATGTCCATCCCATAACAACAGTGATTTCTATTTGCTAATTTTTGTGAAAAACACTGGTGTTTTTTCTAGTTTAGTCTGGTCCATATTTTTATGCTTTAGACAATATCTTTTGAGCATACTGTAGTGTCTATCAAAACAATGTAGTGCTGTCCAATTTTATGACATATCTGATAGTTAGTTATACAGTTTTTACAAGGATCATTCGGTGTATACATGTATTTGGAGATCTGTGAAGGTATTGTATGTGTCACTATCTGGCAATGAATGTTCCCTTATCTGTTATTTGTATACATATACACAGGTATACATAGTAGTGTAACCTTATCCTTAATGTTTATTTGTTGAGATATTTATAGTTATAAGTTCCGAGTGTGCAAAAATCATATTGGTGGACCCAAGAAGCTTTGTTTATTTGTTAACACATTGCACAATTATGGTCATATAGGTCTTTCCAGCTAATTATTGGTCGAGGAAGAACCCAGTCACATGTTTATTGCTAGAACCATTCGCATAACAGGTCAGCTGGAAGATCACTGACCAAAGACACAGTCATTAACTTCCTTACATTACAGTAAATACATTTAATGTATGGGACATTACTTTTTTTATTAAATGCAATTGGCCTTTCCTTTTTTTCAGCATATACATCATGGGGCTAGTGTTTGACTGGATCTGTCGAAATGGAGGCATTGATACAATGGAGGAAAATGCTCGCATCAAATCAAGTATGATTTATGATCTCATCGACAACTCCAGTGGTTTCTACTGCTGTCCAATCAACAAGAACTCACGCAGCCGCATGAATCTAGCCATTTAGGATCAGCGGCGTAGATGGTTGTGACATCCTAGAGAAGAAATTTATACAGGAAGCTGCCCAGAATGGGTTAGTTCAGCTGAAAGGACACAGGTTTGTTCTTTATATTTTAGATCATATACTTGGCCATCATAGAATGCATGACGTCTCTTGAGAGTATGTCACAAATAATCACTTGATTTTTACTTTAAGGACATAGGATCCTGGTAGATTTTTTAAATACGTTTGTTAAGATGTAAACCATTGGTAAGGCTGACAGTAATAAAGAAAAAGCTACCGTAGTAAACAAAATAATGAAAATCCTTTTATAGACAATTTTGGCCTAGTTGTAAATGGCAGCTGACTGGTACTAGCAGTTAGTAAAAAGTTATCGATGTTTGATGTATCTTGTGTAACTTGTTGCTTGTTTTATGGTTCCCAAAGATTGAAATCTTCAGAAACATAAATCATGCTTTTTTACTTTGGAAATGATGCTGCAACAGTTATGCATACCAGTAATCTGCTATCTATACTTTCTCTGACCTAGATTGCCCTAGGAATAAGTTGCCACAGAGCCCTGTACGATTAACAACATAATAGTATACCACTCCATCATTATTTTCCTGTGAATGTTTACTGTCCTATTACTGGTGTATTCTTATCTTCCAATAAATGTCTATCCTATTAAACAAAATTATCTTCCAATTATTAATTCACATAATGCTGTGTTCTTCTTCAGGTCTGTAGGAGGCATCAGGGTGTCTTTGTACAATGCTGTTACAGTTACAGAAACGGAAACACTACTTGCCTTTATGAAAGACTTTCTAGCCAGACATAGAAATTAAGAATACTCGAACCAACACGTTTGTATCTTTCATCCACAGAACAAAAGCTCTAACCAATCCCATTGTGTGAAAATGATGTGCCATTTGGTTCAAATGTGGAATCTTGACAATCATCAATGCTACTATTTTATCATCATTTTTATGATCTACTGTATGTAGTCACTGCAGAATAGTAGGGTATGGGGGTATTCGCCACCTGTTGTGATAGCTCTGGTTGAAGTTGTCAACTTCATAGAGCAAAAGAGAAGTTGTCAACTTCACAGAGCAAAAACGAGTGTGTGCCTGTTTGGTTAAGTTTTAACTGATTCATAGCCATTGATTTTATCATAACCAATATCTGATCATTTGTCATCTTTATCATGTTCTCTACATCATCAGTTATATTTTAATCGTTATCATCATTATACTTGCAGATTGGCCCAAAGTTTATTTTTAAGATTTCCTTAAACCTCATAATAACAGATGTTGTCATTGATTTCCTGCAAACTGCGCAGTGTAAATGAGAAAACTATGCTTTTGTGATTCAAAACTACACTAACTGTCTGTTATCACAGCCTGCCAAATGTTTACATGCTTATCTGACAATCCCTGAAAGTTGTGGGGTTTTTTGTGCAAATATATGTTCTTATGTGTCTGTTAACATTTAATTAATATTAAATAGTTAGACAACATACTTTAAACTCATTGTTCTAAAATATGAGGTAATGACAGTTTTGAGCTGATATGAGAATGTTGTGCTATTTAATTGTATCAACTCTTCAATATGTATAATGCATTCACCATATGCTGTACCATATAGAAGTGCTTAATGGCTATGTTAGTAGACATCTGCCATTTAAATATATTCAGATGGTTGATGATTCTCTGCTTGTTTTTCATGACGAGTCTGTGAAGTTTGCTTGGAGCAGAACATACAATTTTTATTTAAAATATGTATTTTACAACACTGCCTTTCTATTGACCATTTTATGTCACTTGAAATTTTAATTATTACATGAGTTGTCATAAAATGTGATTTTAATACTCTTAGATTTTTTACAAGTAAACTGTTATAATGCTCAAATGTTTACTTAAGTTAACATTGTTTGTAAAAAATATTTTATTGAATCATTTATGGTTTTAATGGTCCAAATTGTCAATCTTCTTAGTAGACTTACAAATTCTCGTTGTTACTGTGTTATGTACTGAGTTACGCATGTATAGCCCAATGATTGATTATGCATTACATTTCTGTTCAGTTTGAGGTAGTAGATCAAACTCGACCCAGCTCTCTATCATTTTACGATCAAGTAAACCATAGTTAATTGCTTACCTTTCTTATGTTAGGTAAATAAGGCGTGATTACTGCAACGTATGCCTTGGTAGATATTTATATCACTGGTTATGAGGCAGTAAGAGTAGGTTAATATACGCAGCACTTAACCGAGTGTAATAAACACGCTGATGCTGTGGTGATACATGGGTGCTCATGCCAGCCAATTCATGCCTTAGTGCTGATCCAGCGTTAAAGCTTTGTTTCTTGCTATACAGTTGTCGATGAACATTAACTTTAAATTTTATGAGTCGAGTTCGTTCAAAACCGGCTGTATCAGTTATTTGCGGCTCTAGTCTTGGCCTCGATTATTGTTTTTGTTATCAATAAATATGCACAAGAAATGCTTGGACTTGTTGTTATTTGTAGATTTTTAAGTCTCGATTTGTTATTTGTAGATTTTTAAGTCTCGATACAAAGATATGTAAAGATAGATATTTATAAACTAAGAAAACCACGTGGCAACTGTCTTTTCACATTATATGGCCGTTCTTGTAATCTGCTCTTACGTCGATATTTATTTTTAGCAGAGATCACTATCCTGCTTATTTATAGATACGGAAAAAAATGAACTTTTGGAGTTTATTTTTTGCACTTTTCACCGTCTTACACTATTGGTAGTGTTCAAAGTCGTCATTTCTTAGTTTAAAGTATGAGTTTATGAAGGAATTATTACTTAAAAGATAAAACAAACAAAAATGTGCAGGCAAGCTGTCGAATACCATCTTTAATACAAATTGTGATCTTGCTATTTTAAAAGTAACTATAGAGGTTTGCTGAGAAACAATATTCTTATAACTACTGAATACTGCCTCAAACGTAAGTGACAATCTAAAGGTAGCGACGCTGATTCCGACGCTCCTATAGCTGCTGATTTCTTATTTAAAAGGTAGCGACAGTGATTCTGACGCTTCTATAGCTGCTGATATCTGATTTAAAAGGTAGCGACAGTGATTCTGACGTTCCTATAGCTGCTGATATCTGATTTAAAAGGTAGCGACAGTGATTCTGACGTTCCTATAGCTGCTGATATCTGATTTAAAAGGTAGCGACAGTGATTCTGACGTTCCTATAGCTGCTGATTTCTGATTTAAAAGGTAGCGACAGTGATTCTGACGTTCCTATAGCTGCTGATTTCTTATTTAAAAGGTAGCGACAGTGATTCTGACGCTTCTATAGCTGCTGATATCTGATTTAAAAGGTAGCGACAGTGATTCTGACGTTCCTATAGCTGCTGATATCTGATTTAAAAGGTAGCGACAGTGATTCTGACGTTCATATAGCTGCTGATTTCTTATTTAAAAGGTAGCGACAGTGATTCTGACGTTCCTATAGCTGCTGTTTTCTTATTTAAAAGGTAGCGACAGTGATTCTGTCGCTCCTATAGCTGCTGATTTCTTATTTAAAAGGAAGCGACAGTGATTCTGACGCTCCTATTGCTGCTGATTTCTTATTAAAAGGTAGCGACAGTGATTCTGACGTTCCTATAGCTGCTGATATCTGATTTAAAAGGTAGCGACAGTGATTCTGACGTTCCTATAGCTGCTGATATCTGATTTAAAAGGTAGCGACAGTGATTCTGACGTTCATATAGCTGCTGATTTCTTATTTAAAAGGTAGCGACAGTGATTCTGACGTTCCTATAGCTGCTGTTTTCTTATTTAAAAGGTAGCGACAGTGATTCTGTCGCTCCTATAGCTGCTGATTTCTTATTTAAAAGGAAGCGACAGTGATTCTGACGCTCCTATTGCTGCTGATTTCTTATTAAAAGGTAGCGACAGTGATTCTGACGTTCATATAGCTGCTGATTTCCTAATCACAAGATAGCAACAGTGATTCGGACGTTGCCATAACTACTGGTTTCTTATTCACAAGATAGCGACAGTGATTCTGACGCTGCCATAACTACTGGTTTCTTATTCACAAGATAGCGACAGTGATTCCGACGCTCCTATAGCTGCTGATTTCTTATTTAAAAGGTAGCGACAGTGATTCTGACGCTCCTATAGCTGCTGATTTCTTATTCACAAGATAGCGACAGTGATTCTGACGCTGCCATAACTACTGGTTTCTTATTCACACGATAGCAAAAGTGATTCCAACGCTCCTATAGCTGCTGATTTCTTATTTAAAAGGTAGCAGCAGTGATTCTGACGCTCCTATAGCTGCTGATTTCTTATTCACAAGATAGCGACAGTGATTCTGACGCTGCCATAACTACTGGTTTCTTATTCACAAGATAGCGACAGTGATTCTGACGCTCCTATAGCTGCTGATTTCCTATTCACAAGATAGCAACAGTGATTCAGACGTTGCCATAACTACTGGTTTCTTATTCACAAGATAGCGACAGTGATTCTGACGCTTCTACAGCTGCTGATTTCTTATTTAAAAGGTAGCGACAGTGATTCTGACTATCCTATAGCTGCTGATTTCATATTTAAAAGGTAGCGACAGTGATTCTGACGCTCCTATAGCTGCTTGTTTCTGATTTAAAAGGTAGCGACAGTGATTCTGACGCTCCTATAGCTAATGTATCTTATTTAAAAGGTAGCGACAGTGATTCTGACTATCCTATAGCTACCGATTTCTTTTTCACAAGATAGCGGCAGTGATTCTGACGCTCCTATAGCTGCTGATTTCTTATTAAAAGGTAGCGACAGTGATTCTGACGCTGCCGTAACTACTGGTTTCTTATTCACAAGATAGCTTCAGTGATTCTGACGCTCCTATAACTGCTGATTTCTTATTTAAAAGGTAGCGATAGTGTTTCTGACTATCCTATAGCTGTCGATTTCTTTTTCACAAGATAGCGACAGTGATTCTGACGCTTCTGTAGCTGCTGATTTCTTATTTAAAAGGTAGCGACAGTGATTCTGACGCTCCTGTAGCTGCTGATATCTGATTTAAAAGGTAGCGACAGTGATTCTGACGCTCCTATAGCTGCTGATTTCTTATTTAAAAGGTAGCGACAGTGATTTTGACTATCCTATAGCTGCTGATTTCTTATTTAAAAGGTAGCGACAGTAATTCTGACGCTCCTATAGCTGCTTATTTCTTATTTAAAAGGTAGCGACAGTGATTCTGACGCTGCCGTAACTATTTGTGTCTTATTCACAAGATAGCGACAGTGATTCTGACGCTCCTATAACTGCTGATTTCTTATTTAAAAGGTAGCGACAGTGATTCTGACGCTCCTGTAGCTGCTGATTTCTTATTTAAAAGGTAGCGACAGTGATTCTGACTCTCCTATAGCTGCTGATTTCTTATTCAAAAGGTAGCGACAGTGATTCTGACGTTCCTATAGCTGCTGATTTCTTATTTAAAAGGTAGCGACAGAGATTCTGACGCTTCTATAGCTGCTGATTTCTTATTAAAAGGTAGCGACAGTGATTCTGACTCTCCTATAGCTGCTGATTTCTTATTCAAAAGGTAGCGACAGTGATTCTGACGTTCCTATAGCTGCTGATTTCTTATTTAAAAGGTAGCGACAGAGATTCTGACGCTTCTATAGCTGCTGATTTCTTATTTAAAAGGTAGCGACAGTGATTCTGACGCTCCTATAGCTGCTGATTTCTTATTCAAAAGGTAGCGACAGTGATTCTGACGCTCCTATAGTTGCTGATTTCTTATTTAAAAGGTAGCGACAGTTATTCTGACGCTGCCGTAACTACTGGTTTCTTATTCTTATAGCTTGAGAGAACATTAATGTTCAGAGAGACGAGTCACGGTATTTATATTCCCCTCTTCTTAATTTTGTAGGCTGGATGATTTAGATTTTTAACTTCTGTCTGTAACGATCTGTTCTTAAGGCATATCTCGATTTATATCGTTTTATTTTATCCTTATCCTATACAACTTTACAACATCAAAACGCATTTGGGTTCCAAATTTGATCCCAGATGCATTGCACACTATAGGGACCGACCATCAAAGTGCTCTTGACTCCTAACGTGCGTCCCCACAATGTTTTATAAGTCATTATGTTATACTCGTCTGTATTGTGGCGCTAAAGGCAGAGCGGTAACTTCTTTAACACCTCAGCCTCTCGCCGCGTTGGTTCGAGTCCCGGTCGGGGTGAGAAACATTCTGTAGGTTTTCCAGCTAACCTGCGGTATGCGGTGGTTCTACCCAGGCATAGGTCTGGGGTGTTTTCTCTACCTATGATTAACTGAACGTCACCAACATGACCAGAATTGTGCCGGAGCAGATGCAACAAAAAACTATTTTGTGTTGTCTCGGGGTCGGATCAAGTGCATGTCACATACATTTTTACTCAGATTTATTGCTGGCGACGTGCTAGAGCGCGACGACTATATGCAGTGCTCATTGAAATTTGCACATGGAGAAAGTCTGTTTTGTGGACTTTCAAAACCCTGATAAAATACGGGCCGTAGTTTGGTAGGTACATGAAGGGTTTTTTTTTAATTTTATTTTATGTATTTGAATAAAGAAAACTGATGGATAAGCCATATATTGGCAAAAATAATTGCAAAATATAACAAACAAAAAAAAAAACACACACACACAGTATGAGCATTTAAAGTGTTGCTTTCCGAGAACATTTAAACATACTACTTACAACACACAAACAACAACAGCAGCAATTCAGCTGAATATTTTAAACAAAATAACGCACATACATTTTAACATCAGTAGGCTAATGAAAAGGTAGTACGTTTTAGTGTACTATGTTATGTAACATAATTTTATAACTTAGATGTTTTGTAGTATTTTACAGATTAGAGGAAAGTTGAATCAAGTGCTATAAAATGAAGATACAAGATATTCTAATTATTCTTTAATAAAACCAGCCATGTTTTAATCAAAATAATTGAGAAGAATGTCAGTAATGCAATGATCGGATTCTCTTAACTTACTTACTTAGAAAACACGTGCAGTGTAAACATTTCTCTTTGTTAGGCAGTTATGAACATTGCAACTGCGTAAATAAATAGAAAACGATAGTTGAAGGTCACTGTAGTATGCCGTAATGCGTTTGCCTTTCAAATCGTGTGCTTCTAAGCAGTTTATGCGCGATGCAGTACTAGGTAGCGCGTTCAATGTGCACCACCCCATGTGACTTTGCGTTACATGGCAGTTGTTTAACTGCTTTCCTTTGAACAATAATACATTTCCTGGCCAAACGAGACTTTGTTCTTCAGACCGTATACATAATAACCATATGTCTATGCTTCTGTCTATTTACAACCGTCTGCACAGTGTAAGAGGTTGTCCGCAAAATCATGTCGTTATACCACGTATTATCTTCCGGTACTATATCATCTGATTTGCAACTTAAAAACGACAAATAAAAAAGCAGGTCGTTAAAAGTGGAATCTGACAGTTTGAACTAGACATTTTACTTTAATAACCAAATAAGTCATTGTTACCTGAAAAGGTCCTGCACAATGATGTTCATTTATGCCCTGGACTTGTGTGAACAGTCAAGCATGACTGTAGGCCTACAATCGTCCTTCCAAACAGGTGTTTTCTATCTGAGCCACGCTGCAGAGATAGCTACAATGTATTTTTAAGCTTAGAAACCCACGTGACTATTTACTTTTGCGATTGCGCTATAAAGTCACCCGGGTAATCCGCTCTAACGTAGATATCTATTATTAGATGTCACGTAAATCAATATGAACATTGGGAAGAAATTGATCACCACAAATTGCCCGAAAACACCAAGTTTATTAGATCAGAAGATTAACATATAAAAAGACGATTGATAGAAGCAATCACCATCAAGCAACATTCAACCGGGGCTAGCGGCTGGATTTGCCTCGAGTGTATAATATCATATCCTTGAGTCATGTAACAGCTTATTCACCTGAAACCTAGTTAACGAATCCCATCATGCTGATGAATACTGTGTCAAACAATAGAAAAAATATACTAAGTAAAAATATTTCTGCGTTATATTTTCTGTTCGTTAACACAAAATTTAAAATTTATTGAACAATTTAAAAAAAATGGAATAACCTTTCATCTGATTACTTAATTATATGTGAACATGCTACTAATGTTGGCCTTGTATTTAGGTCAGGAGAATCCAAAGAGTCACGACGCCTTTCTTTTCTCTTTTATATTGTCCATTTTAGCTCAACAACCTGGTATATCTCATTACTAAGTACTATAATATACGTCAATCAAAAAAAAATAAGGTCGGCTCGCTTTTGACACAAACTAAAGATAGTTGTATTGTAAATACATATATGGATCGTGTAGTTCTTCATGTTATGAACCTTCTCGAAAACCGTCTTTTACGATAGTGATATCTGCTAAAAAAGAATATCGACATCAGAGAAATTATCTCAGTGTTGTCACATTTTTTTTGGTTTTATTTTGTTGTTGTTTTTGTTGTTTTATTTTTTTATTTATTTGTTGTTGTTTTAAAGCTATCGCTGCAGCGTGGCTCAGGTAGGAAATACCTGTTTGCAGTGACGAGTTGTGTTTCATGCTACACTGTTCACACAGATCAAGGGGTAACAATGAACATCATTTTGCAGGACCTTTTCAGGTAACAGTGACCAATTTGGTTATTTGAGATAAAATATTTCTTTGTCCAAACTGCCGGATACCACCCTTAAGGCCGACATAACTGGTTAGGCCAATAAGACAATGTCCAGGATTTTATACGTGCACAAGATGGCAGACTAAAGTTAAAGTGTTATCCTGACGATTTCAACCTCGCTCGCTTATGTTCAGAGAGACCTGCCATTTAACTGAGCATACTTATATGGGGAAATGTTAACTGCGTAGTCTTAATAAAGATTGGGGAAATTCCTATAGGTAAACTTCCATAATTATAATGTCTATTTATAGCGGTACTCTATATATAACTTTCATTCTTAAATATGACCTTATCCCGCCATTCCATTATATGTACTCACGCCAGAAACGAATGATCATGTTTATGGGTTGTTTACTTTGAATGATATGGTATATGTTAAGGCTAGAAGGTATGATCAGTTGAGCAAACAAAGAAATAAGGATATTTCTGTCGTCGCAACATAGGTGTACATGTACTTGGTATTTGTAGTGGATAATACACTTTTGAAACCCTTTTCTGTGGCTAAGAAACGACCCTAACTGTAGCGTAATACATTTGGTTATATGTAGATTTGCGTACAAGTATAATTTCTTCCGCAATCAACGACATCGCTGACTGAAAATTTCCACTCTTTGTTCAGCCCTACAATTAGTTTTGACCGCTTTTGAAAGTGCTTATTTCGTACAGAAACCGAGATGAATTACAACTAAACGCCATCTTAGCTTAATGTAGTTATTTAAGGTATAACTGTTGTTTCAAATTTCAAATTAATCTTTCAATTAAACGCCTTTATCATTATATGAAATTTAAGACATAATTACCCTAGTTTATGAAAGTATGATAATGATACATTGAATGTCACCTTGAAACTATGTACAAACGACATTTCTAAAAAAGAGCGATCAGTCTGCACAGGTTTGATCTGACATTTTAAAAAGCGGGCCGACCTTTTTCATCTTTTATTTTTATTTGAAATTGCATTCAATGCACTCTACTTTGTTTATTTTAATGTTCGAAATGCACGTGTGTCATTTGAGTGCCTTATAGGGCTAACTGAACACTTCTGACCAATGTTTAATAATATCACATGTTCAGACAATAACCTATCACTTTTTTCTGATTATATGTACCTTCGAATGAAGAATTTGTTCTGGGATTTAAGCAACTCAGTCGGTCCTTTCGCCGACTGGCTGTTCCAAGGCGGTAACTGTAGATTTTTCTTTTTGTGTGTATGTGTCGCCTCTTTGTTGTTGTTTTTTGTTTGTCACTTTTACTTTTACCTTCTTTGCCTTTGTCTAGAGGTAGTTTAGATTTAAAGGACCTTCTCTTACTTACCTATTGTTCGAATATGTTATGCAATTACGTTGATTTAACTGCAAACCGGGCGTCCCTTTTACAATACACCGAATACTGTTACATAATTCGTTTTGCGTTTTTTGTTTTGTTACATCGCACCGACACAATTGGCGACGTCCATCTAATTATTGCTGGAGAAAGACCCCAGATTTAAGTGGGGAGTTGCTGAGGGATCGGCAACTCTTACCGCTCTGCTAACAGCGCCCCGTTACATTATTTCATTATTATTATGCAAGCACGAATTCACCGAGGCGGGGGAATGCAACGATACCATTTGCGATCTAAATGCAAAAAAACCCCAAAATGGTGCGAAATCAACGCATCTGTAGTCCTGAATTTGCTTTGTACTAGTTAAGTTTAAACCTGTTTACCGGTCCTTATGCAAGAAATTCCCAGATAAAGTCTGAGGAGAACCACTGCACATGGCTGCAGAGTTTGGAGTCCCAAGCTACAATTTTTGCACTTGAGGTGCTTTAAAAGGCACCATAGCACACCATTTATAATGACAAAATGCATTTTTCATCTTTCTGAGCAGGAACCCTATACCCCCACCCCCACACCCAGCACACCGTCTGGATCCGCGGCTTATTATGCAAGCTAAATGTATGCTCCTCGACCTTTTGTACATCTTAATCAGTAAATGAATGTTATGTTGCATTAAACATTCACACCATGAGTTAAACGTACGACGTAAACCAAATAAGTTAAATGATTTATTAGACGGTACAATTATGAAAAATATACACAATTGACAACGATGGTAAAAAGAAATAAATGGTACAAAGAGAAGCAACTCGTTTTTCAAATGAACTATCATGATTATTTCCCTTGATAGAGCCATCATTACATGTTAATGAAATAGTAAATTATTGATTGTGAAAGGGGAATAAATGGCTCGAGAGAGGTTTAAAACTCAAAACAATTTTATATAACGACGTTATTGACACTGTCAAATAACAATAATCAACGGATGTATTGTAAAACGGGCTATGATAGAATTAAAAGATCTGATTCTTTTATAACGACTTGGCCCCAGCTGGCCAAATTTATATTTTCAAATTTTGTTCAAAGAACGATCAAATGTTAAACAATTTCATCACCTCTGATGACTTGACTGTGTGTCAATTTGCTGTCTATCAAAGACTGCTTGGTCTTAATTTTGTTTGGGCTTCAATAGCGTCGCGACGCAATTTCAAATACTCTCCACCTATGTTTCGTCAATTAAAGCTAGGCAACATAAATAAGATTTATCTTTGCATGCAAGGGTGTAAGTCATGCATATACGCCAGTTGTTGACAACACACTGATTTTCTGTGTCACGTTCCGACGCTAAACTGTGGCCAAGTCGCGTTAAAAAGTACGAATGCATTGGCTATCTTAGTTGTAGATTAAAACAGCATAGTTTTTCTCCGAGTATCAACCTCAACAAAGCATTGAGAATCTCTGCTTCTAGCTTGCACACAGATATGAGACGAATAAACAAACTACTACACAGTGTAGTTTCCAGAACTTGTACCAACAAGCTGCATAGGAAATAACTTCCAAAAAAAATAAAAATGGAATTAAAATATTGAGCGTCTAGACCAGTGGATGGCCAATCTCCCGCCTCGTTTCGTTTGAAGATAACCCAGAGGAGCGACGGCAAATTTCAACCTTAAATACATCAGGTAACAACATGAATACAAGTAAAGGATTCATCAAACGAATAAATGATAATCGGCACATTAACGAAGACATTCACTGTGACAAAGTAGCGATGTTGACAATTGTCCTGCAAATAATAGCTGTATCTTCAACAATATATGTGTATTCCTAATTGCAAACATTTGTATATAACTAGTTATAAACTACATACTGAGCGGACCTTTGTCACAGTACAGTAACATATTTGTCTCTTTTCATTCTTGCCACGAATGAAAACTCCTTTATAATTATTTAATGAATGCCGACTACAGAATCCGCTTTAAAACACTCCGCATCGTTAATATACCTCCCATAGGAATGGTTATATTGATTTTTCAAATGAAATCTAAAATTTAAATATTTTAGTCACTGTACAGGGCCATTTATTGTAACTAATGTTATTGAATCGTTACGCTTTATTAAACGTTGTTATATGCACTGTTCATAAAATATAGATCTATCATAACATTTCCTCATAGACTCCACAGGTTTAAGTTCGATTAATTCTGCTGCGTACAGAACAGATACAAGTACTTCACCACCACCACCACCATCATCATCATCATCATCATCATCATCGTCACCATCATTTTTCTCACCATCAACATCATCACACATGATGACCTGACCTTAGTCATTTAATTTATTTTTGTACTTACACGAGGTTTTGTGCTTCATTAACTTGACGAATTCTGAAAGAAAAAGAATATATATCCAGTTATGTCTTAAATTTCTAATAAATTTTTTAAAACTCCATAAAAAAAATATAATGTGTACTAAAATTACAGTAAACATATTTTAAGCGCTTCTTTGACTCATGTCTAAATAAAAGTACCCAATATGATCTCGTCCCTTTTTGATGTCGTATTTTGATTATTTTTTTTCTCTTCTGCATTGGAAAATGGGAATACAAGCATGAAAAACATGGAGTAACACAATTTAATTCGACAAACAAATAGCCGGCGTGTCTGCGGTGTATTTTTAAATAGTTTGTCGAACTAAAATGACCGGACCTGGTAGCGCAATCGGTAGAGCGTCGGCTCCAGGTACGGGAGGCCCCGGGTTCGATCCCGGGCCGCGACATACCAAAGTCGTTAAAAAGGTAGCGGTATAGCACCATTTCTAACGCTCAAGTAAATATAAGGGTTGTTCCACGACTGGTTGGCCCTGTGTTTAAACCCAATAAACAAACAAACAAACTAAAATGAAACGGTAAAGTAGACCTCATCTTTCGGACACTACCGACACCTTACGAACAATTTGTATCTCACCTTCGTAGTTAACTTGGTTATCTCCGTCGACGTCTGCCTCTCGAACCATCTCGTCTATCTCCTCGTCCGTGAGCCGCTCACCGAGACTCGTCATGACCTGTTTTAGCTCCTGGGCCGTAATAAAGCCATTTCCGTCCTTGTCAAACACCCTGAGAAAGAAGGAAGGAGAGAATTCCGCCATAATTAAATTAATGTTAAATTGAGCCCAAGTGGGAATTACCATAATAGTGATGAAGGTGGTGACGTGACACTAACTCAATCACGACAACCATGTGAAAAATACATATTTTACGGAAAAAAAAAGAAATGTATGTTTTGGTGGATTTACCGAGACATATATAGCATAGAAAGTATAAATGGCACAAAGGCGCCATTCGACACTCTGTGCGATGTTTAAAAATGTCATTTTTCACGTGATAACTGTATCTATGTATAATTTTAACACAGGGCGACGCATGACGATTGTGTCAAAAAATGACAACTAGTCAAAACAAAGACAAATCGATGTCTACGACATAGTTGATTATAGCAAACTATACCTAACCTGAAGGCATCTCTCATTTCATTCTCGGATCTACTACTCTGCTGGATGAATTTCAGGAACTCAGGAAGCTCGATTGTACCATTACCTGTTAATGGGTTCGACAACAGTTTTAGGTGTGTATTATATTCATCAACCATTCGCAACTTTCATAATAACATAACCAAGTATTTTTTATTTTTTTTTTTTTTGGTTTTTACTTCATTTTCACCTAAAAAAATTCAGAGTAAGCGACTGGCTTCCAAAATGTACCCTTGAATAGTGAAAATATTGTGCTCTGAATTCAAGCACTTAGCCATTTTACTTTTAAGCAATGTAATTCATGTCATACTTATATCACAAAAAAAAACTTTAACTGAGTCTGATATATACAAATGTAGCTTTGACTAACAATTCTTTTAACCGAGAAGCAAGAATTTGAGTCTAAAACTCAACTGTCCGCTTGTCCTAGTCCATAAGACTGACACTAAGCATTAGTTTACATACACCGCGAACTTGTTAACTTTGCGTTTGAAATCACTTGCCTAGTACAAAAAAAGAAAGAAAATCACTTTTGATTTTTATGCAAATTTCTATTTCACAAACAAATGACACTTCTTCATAGTAAGGTGCTAACACTAAGATCAGTTATCTATGCATGTATAAATACCGACTAATACAAACAGATCAGATTAAATCAATCTGGCATTGTTAAAAATAATCTCTTAAACATTTAATGATTTTCAATTTTGTTTACCGTCACTGTCGTATGTTTCTATGAACTCTTGGATGTCCTTTTTGCTCTTGGAGATGCCAAGAGATGTCATTACTTCCTCCAACTCGCTGGCGGAAATACACCCGTCGCCATCTTTGTCGAAGAGTTTGAACGATTCGGTAATCTCTGTACATGGGAGTTAAAACATACAGTAAAAAGCTTCATGAATAGAAGTAACCTTAATGCTGGGAATGCAATACATTTGGGAAAAAAGTGCAATGGATTCCATTAAAAGTCGTTGAAATAAAATTAATTCAGATAACGACAAAAAATGAGGTTAACCTGAAGAAGAAGTAGACTGCATACATTTTTCATGGACTAAAAATAGATTCGTACTCTGAAGTAATGATTCTGTAAAATCCCTTGTTGTCATTGAGCATGCTATGATAACTAAAGAACTGGTAACCTAGGTTACAGTGGCTGGATGTGGCTTTAGGCCCCTTTACCTCGACCATCCATCGCATTCAAAGTTTCGCCATACCTATTATAATGAGCTTTGTCTACAACCTTCTTCTTCATGTAATGGGTGTATAACAACATTGCCTAATAACAAGAGACCATTGATGCAAAGCATCAAAAGTCCCCGTCGATGTCCTGCTCAACAATTGAATATTTTTGCTTTACCACAAACAGCAAACCTGGTTGTTGTTAATGGATTTACAATGCTGTGAAATTTCCATGTCCTAAAATTATATGAAGTAACAAAATGTCTTTGGACGCATGGGACAATAGTCGAATACAAAGAACGAAATAGAGCATAACATGTGTCTTGAACATTGTCTTAATAAATACAATTTAAATTAAACAAATCATTGATACAAACATGAAACATTAATAAAATGAGGGATAATTCACTAATGATGCAGCAACATTATAAAAAAGTCTAATTTAATTCTGATATTTACTAAAGTTGATTAACAACTGAAATTCAATGCAATAATCGCCGCACTTCACTTGTTTATAGAACTACATGGCTCTATCCGTAGGACTTTTCTAGGAACAAATAAATATAAACGTCTCGCTCAAGCGCGCGACATTTACATTCTCAACTGCTTTGAGGATACAGTAGGTGAATATTGATTTTCGTACGGCTGAAATATGATTGTAGGACATAGAGCTTTAACAAACACAGTGAAGTCATCACTATATCTGAAAGTACAGCCAAGGTTTCTACCTGCGATCATCTCCTCTGACAAGCCTTGGTTATGTCCTTTTCCGGCCTGAAATGAAGAAAGAACACGCCATTGAATTGAAAAGAATATTGGTAAATACGGAATCTCGACAATACCAATTTTCCATTGTGGATAAAAGAAGTTCGGGAATGGTCATAAAACTGAAACGGATAATATTGCAATCCCGTTGTTTTTGTATAATAGCTTGTATTGCTGCTTCATGAATGTCATATGTTTGACAATGCCCCATTGCCGACATACCATAGTCGTCAACGGTTAAACCTTTTTGCTAACGTTCCCGCAAATGAAGGGGTTGAGGTACGGCTGGTCTTTCCGGTGTCGGGATAATACATTGAGTGTGGCACTTTATCTGCTTCAAGTGGGCATCGTCTCCGGATAATTAAAGGTTTGTAAATGCTTACGACGCACGCAAGAACAAAGTTGAAACAAATGAATCTGGAAACATGTCTGGGCCTGCAAGTCATTTAAGCAATACATTCTGTCAAGCGAAGATTTGGGATGGCAATGTATGGTTGAGCAAAAATATATGCCACGGGTTCAGAATACTGTTGGCTACGTGGCACAATATTGTAGTTATATATGGTTTGGAATTTCATCATCGAATTTGGTGCAAATAACGTTTCAGAGACATTATATGACATAATTATATAATGGCTGTTTGTCCATAGTTGTTAGAATATTTTTAAAATGAGTCCATTAAAATCATATTTGTAAAATCTTAAAGCACTGGTGAGTCATAAAAGATTTTTAATTACATCGGTCGATTTACTTTCGTCCTTTACCCCTAATCTGTTAATAACAATGGCTGACGAATGAAGAACGACGCGAAAGAGATGAACGCCATTTTTGTCTAATTTGGAAAGAAAAAGAAGAACATTAACTCGTAGGGTCGAACAGCTCAAATCTAGAATTCACCTCGGGTCGAAACAAACACCGACGACGCCGTTTACTTTCGGCGTGTTTAACGGATATCAACGATGAAATTATCGGCTTTGATTGACAATGACGCCGAAAGCGAAAGTAAGGTTTTCGTTATATATATTCTTTGGTTAGTGAGAAGAATTGAGCATCTAAATATTTGCACTACAAGATCCTATTGGCTAACAAACAGTATTTGGAGAAAGAAAAAGCTCCATTCCGAAGCCATACATGACTAATTTATGAACAGAAAATGTAAGTTTCAGATCGACATCACACTAAGCTTGCTAAATGTTTTTGTTATGAAGATTATTTCAATATTGATAAATCAAATGATATCTGTAATTCATTTATTTTTAATCGAAATGTATGTCTGATATATACGGTACTTTTCTTTACATTCGCGTCCTGACCTGCCTTGAGCAAAAAGTACAGAAAATAATTTCATAGTTATTGGCAAATTATCCAAGTAAACTGGTTTTTTTTTCAGATAAAATGAGATTTAAAATTTAAAAATCTGTATACACGAACCCACAAAAACATAACAAACCTCTTTATTGTTGAAGCGTTAACTATCTTGACATTCATGGCTGTGGGCATATTGCAAGGGTTTGTGTTAGAGTAACGAACGATAACTGTGGGTGGATGATGTGACTGAAGATCAGTTCACAATACACAAGTGCATGCTGATGCCATTGAACAGACTTCATAAATGTATAAGCAAAGTTGGCTAAGATTAAACATATTTTAGTATCTTAATGTCTTAAAAACCTTCGCAGACGCATTGCTAACCTACTTCATAACAGTTTTAAATTGAAAGTGGTATATAATATATATTAAGCATGCTAGCCAGTGAAAAAAAAGGGTTAAAAAGCTAAACATGTAAGAACAATTTCTCCCGTTATACACCATGCCTATAACCAGACAATGCCCATCTCACCAACATACAAATCTATACGACCATTCAACGCATTGCTTGAACCTGGCAAGGGAAATAACTCTCCTAATATTAATTATTCAACAACGCCAATTGAAAGTCCTCGGCCAAGTTGTATGGAAATCTAGTATGAATTATTAATTTACAAACACTATGTTTATTCTATTGAGGGAAGCGCATCAAGCATTGCCTTGTTTGTGCGGTATAGAATCGACAGAACCCACGAGAGTGAAGCGAGATCTTGTTTACTGTGCGTATTATTGTTCCAAGATGACTTTGTCCGCTATACGTGGTGTTAGATAATGTTTGTATCCATAACCGTAGCTTTGCCTTATCATGCTACCTTGAGACCTAAATGCCATGTCACGCCGTGTTTAACTAAATGAAATTTGGACACATAAGATTTAAAGCGGTCTCCATATAATTGGTTAACAAGTCACGAATAAAAAAATTCATACTAGCCAATAATCATAGCCTCAATCGTCTGTGAATGAAAATGTTGGAAATAAAAGTGGATCAATTCGTTTCGAGCAGGAGTTCAAGTTTTCAAAAAAATTGCTTCTGTTTATAGATAAATGACATATGTAGTATTTCACTTTCCAATAAACATCATCCCTGGACCTTGTAGCGCAGACGGTAGAGATGCTCCAACCCGGAGGTAGTGGTATAGCTCCACTGCTAACGCTTAAGCATATATTACGGTAATTTCAGGACACCTTAATTGGGAGTGGTATCATGCCACGCGCTTCGCCATGTAATACAGTGAAGGCAGAACTTTTAAAGAATCTCGTGGGTAGATATACCGTACAAAAAAAAAACACAACTACAAACATCTATTAATTATATATATCTTAAACTTAAGCATGTCGGTTTTCAAGGCATGGTCTTTTTTGCTTCCTACCAACAATCGAAAGCTTGAATATGAGGACCATTTTCTCTCTGGGAATGGGGATTAAAGGTCAAATATATATCGACGTCAGCGCTGATTGCTCGCCAATGAAAGTGTTTCAAGTGTTTTCTCAGTTTTAAAGTAGCTAACCGTGCAGTGTGACTCAGATAGGAAACTTATTTTTGTTTAAAAATAGCTAACTGTGCAGCGTGGCTCAGATGGGAAACTAATTTTTTGTTTAAAAATATCTAGCTGTTAAGTGTGGCTTAGACAGGAAAATCATTTTTAAAGTAGCTAACTGTGCATAGTGGCTCATACAGGAAACTCACTTGTTTGTTTAAAGGTAGCTAACTGTTCAGGTAGGAAACTCATTTTTGGGGTTTAAATTATCCAAATGTGCAGCGTGACACAGATAGAAAACTCATTTTTGTAATGCCAAACTGTGTGTTATCCATTTTTTTCCATATGGATGTATGGCACCAATTAATTTGGTTGCATGAAAGAAAACAAATGGCACAAACTGTCGAATGCCACATTTATGTACGGTCATTATCGTTTGCCCATATATATACATGTATTAGTGAAATATGTGCTCAGATTTTACATGTATAACATATGACACTAGGATTTTTGTGCAATATTGGACTAGTTTATTAACTGAACTCATGACTAATAATATCTCTAAAAATTAAAGGATTTTCCGGTGTTTATATCCCTTTGGCTAAATCTATTCACCACAATACAAATATATAAATACAATAACTACACGTGAAGTTGATAATGGCAAGGTTGCACTTAGACTTTGCTAATGGAACGTTTGCTTGAAAACACATTGACATTTACACTACCAAATCATACGTAGAAAACATTCATGGAATGTATTTTTCATATATGTACCAATCTCGTAGCATATCCAGAATATATGAGAAATAATGGTTATTTCACAGAAAAGCTTAGGTCTGTCTTTCGTGAGCGATGAGTGTCAAAATGTTACCACAACCGCGACGTTAATCTATTCAGTTTCTACTATTCGTTTGCAAGGAATAACAATAACATTGTATAATATTTAGACACATCCTCTGGCGGGGCTTCGGTTAACAATTATAGGAGCGATCGTTAGCTCGCCATTATATGGTATCACATTGTTATTTAATTATACATACAATAAATATTCGGTGATTATGGGTTGTTTTTCTATTAGTGTTAAATGTAACGCAATGTTTTGCCAGCTTAGCTATTGTTCTTGTGGGTACTTGTGATTGTTACCCAGACCAAAGTTTGTTGACAAGATTCTATTTTGAACTTGAAATGATTAATTGTATGACACGTGAAAAAAGAACTATATAATGTTTAAAGTACGAATCCAGAATCCAGACCATAATATTTAAAAACAACAAAAACGGTTAGTTCAATCAAAATTATTGAATGTTAGCATGTGGTAACAGTAAATAATCTGTTTTATTAAAATTACTATTTTACACGGGGTGTTTTAATTTTAAGGTTACGTTGCCTTTAAATCCTCATTTTTGGATTCCTCGCGATTTTTGCAAAGCGTATTAGGAACGTCACGTGACGACTTTTAAAAGAACGGGCGCCATTGTCCGTACAAACCTTACTCGAACTGTCACTAGTGTCACACATTTTATTGTTTATCTGTAAAGGGAAAGTCACGTGACCTTTTACGCGCCATTGAGCCGCGGTAAAATAGCCGTGGTATTTCCCTTAGGTATTTTGTAACCATCGAAAATACTCGGTTTTTACCAATAAAGGATGTAAACTTGTACTTTATTGTGAGGAGCTTTATTAGTAGCAACAAATACATGCGTCCACTACATTTTTCACGTTTTGAAGTATCCACGGAACTCAAATTTGATACTCGGACTTTAACGTTTTAGTCTTACCTTTTTAATTAAATAGTCATTGAACGTTCCTTTTGGTATTTTCTCCGACAACAGGTTCTTGTATTAGATAATCCAAATCATAACATGCAATATGCGTCTTAAGTAATGTTAAAGATTTCACTGTATTCAGCGACACTTAGTATCACAACAATAGCCATGAATATTTTAAGAAATATTATTTAAAAGCATTTATATACTATCTGTACATGTAAACCATATTTTATCAGCGGTTTCCAGCGATGTGACAAGTACACGTTCTTGTTTAAGTTCATATAAATATGTCAAATAATGATGAAATTTCTGCCGAATAGCTAGACCTTACTATATACCAACTCGTGGTGTTGCACTTAGCATTGCTGATCATTTTTATCCACATCGCATACAATAATAACTTATTATCATATTCAATTTCTACGGGATTTCAACAAAAAGCAGCGCGTAGTAATATCGGACATTACTCGTATTCTAACATGTCAATTATTCAACCAGTCATATCATCCATAGAAGCGAAACAAAGCAGGAATTCGATAATAATATGTACAACAAAACTATTTATGACAATACCTGCCAGTCCAATGACAAAGGTATGAACAAATCGTAAAGTTGTTACAAAACATAAAAGAAATTGAAAGGTATTTCGTTTTGAAAGCAGAAACACTCCTGTAGTTAATCAGAACAACATGTATAAACAAAAGATAAATAAACATACCATTTTCAGGAACTAAGCACGACGAAAACAGCAGTCCGGTGTATCGACAGAAATGGAATGACGCTCTAACTGTCGTCTGCAACAGGCAAAGCGGCCGCAGAACCGTGACGATGCTAACAATTATATTCATTTTTCGCTCATCATCTGGCATGGTATAAATAATAAACCGGTCGATTCCAGAAAGTGGACAGACGGGATCGATTTTCCCCTAAGGGATATGAGGTGGTACCTAGAAAGCGAATGCATTGTTCTGTGGTGATAGGGCAAGCGATTGTGTCGCAATTATAAATTCATAATTTATTTACATTCGTTAACGGATGGCTGAAGTTCATAAACCGATGCTGCCACCCGATTCAGATGTCTCCCTAATGGATTTCCATTTGTTATGTCAACCTATTATTGATTCTTGTTACAAATCGTGGATTCATTGAAAGTAAATAATATACACCATATGTTATTTCGGTCAGAGTCAATGCAAGATTTCCCACCCCACTCACACTTTTTTACACGCTGATTTAGAGTTGAACCCAGACATTATAGGCATACAGTTGAAAAATTAAGCAATTCAAGATTTCTATGAAGCTAGAACAATTGATTAGACGTTTCTGCTAGGTTTTCAACAAGACACTTGCTAAAAAGGTATTTAACTAACAAAGTATTTATTGCACAACACAGATTAAAAATGAGGAAAAGTTTTGTCTGAACAAGTACAATCCCTCTGCAAAGGCAACATTTTAGTTGTCGGCAAAATTTCAGATGCTTACGCAAAATCAGCCGGCGATAACTACTTAATCTGGCTGCCTGGGACAGGACTAATTCACTAAGTCGTAACATTTCAGCGAACCACACTGTAAATGAAATTTATAAATGTTTTAAAATAAATAAAAATCAAACATCAACCCGTCGGAAAATATTATATGCTAACAACATGCAAGAGATGATATGAAATATGAATTATTTATGGATACAAATATGAGAGCATAGAGCCCAGGGACTACGCAGTTAAAATGCCAATGGCGCTTTGTGGTAACTACAGATAAAGTGAATTTCCCGCGGGAAAAGTTTGGCTATGGCGTATAGATACCGATATCTCCATATAAAATAATATTCGGAACCTCTCGAACTATCTGACGGCCTTTTTAATGGTAAAGTATTAATCACCGGAAGGTTAAGAGTTTCACGCAGTTGACACAGCGATATTGGGTTAAATACAATGCTGAGAACCCGAAGTTATTTTTCTATCGTTTTATACGAAAGAGCTTTTTAATTTTGGATATGAATGACAAAATAAAGAAAGGTAGGTGCGGTAGTTACAATTTATATTTACTTCCGGGATCCACTAAAATGCACTTGTCCCGCGATATTTCTATAATTGATAAATATGAAAAGACCTCATTTCGCCAGATGCCAACATGGTTAATGTAGATATCGGCGAAATTTTTCGATTGGACCCGGAAAAATGAAACCGCTGACATTTCCGAATCCCAACGACACTAGAAACCCAATGATAGTTCCTTTTAGATGCCATCATATTTGTCTTCCATCAACGATAAGTTCCGTCTGCCCTGAAACACAACAGTAAGATTCAGCCATGTTTTAAATTGGCACAAATATCAAAACTAACTTGTAAGTAACGCCAGCATCCTTCGAATGAATCAAGTGAAAGGGATCTTTAGTGTTTTCTTGGTGAGAGGGTTGAGAATAGTACTGGCAAGTTTCGATCGCAATCTTTTCTTTAATTTCGAATCTAACATTCTTCTTCTGTACACGCACAGTTAACAAAACATTATCTAAAGGTCTACTACGCATTAGGCAGTGATTTAGGGATTGCGAAAATAATGACGTAAAAATTGCTCTTCTACCCAATGCCATTTTAATCGGGTGACACCAACCATTCTAAGACCTGACAGAAAAGACGAAGTGACATTAACCAGCCACCGTACAAAACTGACACAACGATTTCCCACCTCTTTCAAACAATCGATGAGTTCCCGGGTTCTAATTAAACAAAGTCGGTCCCCGATAAGACAAAACGAATTGACCTCGCTTTGATTAGAGATAAGTGGTTTTATAGCTAAAGTAGCAAAAGTTCAAAAGACATTTCAGCAAACCAATACCAGGTTAATTGTTGAAGGAAGTTCTTATCGTGCGTAAGTATGACAATCAAAGCGCCCAGAAGCGCTGTTTTGGGCGATCTCAGTTTGACCCTTACGCCATTACATGCAATGTGAAACTGATCATTTCATTAAAAGGTCTCAACCATCACATAACATGTATTGTGTGCATCATTTTAATATAAAGATAATGTGTTCATATGATATTTTCATTATTTTATCTTTATTGACAACACTTATTTTAATGATCATGTCTCAGAATCAAATTTCAGACACAGTGACAGGAGTAAAATGTGTTGTTCATTCATAAATCTGCATTTCATGTATACCTAAATTACATAATATAATTAACTTTTAATTTAAAGACACAACAATATCAATGTTATCATTAGAAGCCCAATGGACGCATCTAGTCTCCTTACCCATTTTGACTCTTTCATCTAATCAATGAGCGATATTCATACGCGGCATTGTTCGTTCATAAATCTGCATTTCCCGTATATTTGAATTACACAATATAATGAACTGCCAGTTTTAACAGATAACAATATTAATGTTAACATTCGTAGTATGCCTGGACACAACTGACACAATTCTAGTCACCTAAGACATATAAATTTGTTTTGTACACGCACTACTTCTTACCAGGCATGAATAACTGGCCGCGTGTTGTCAAGGTCATTCAGGGTCAATCCTGTGTGCTTCTGAAATCCAGCTTTCCCATAACTCTGGAACATGCAATAGAGCTGGATTCAGTCACTGTGTCCCAATCACGAAAGAGATTGTTACCAATATGACATGTTTGTTCTATGTTTATGCAATTATGCATAGCTTATTGCAATTTACCAAGTAATTGTTTGGTATTTGCTGACGCATTTGAAAATGAGCCTGTCAAAAAAACAAATAACGATAAGCATGCCATGAAAATATTTCATAAAGTGGTATTAGGACACACAAGATACAGGATTGTCAAAAACAAACTTAGACAAGATTGAAATTAGAGATTGCTGAAGGTTTTCTGGTTCAACTGGTCTGCGCTTTTCCCGTCGTCGAGCGTTTCCCCAACACGTGACATGTGCAGAGAGTTGCTGCTAATGTTGAGAGCAATAACAATCGAAGTTTCAAGTAGTATTGATCACCATATTGATAGTTACTTCACTAAATGTATGTTCACCCTAGTGTCTGCCAAGTATTCCTATGGTAGTCATAAACAAGATTTCTGTCCGGGTGAACTATTTAGATAAATTAGAAATGAAAAACGTTAAGAAAGGGCAATATATGCTTTTTACACGCTTGTTATATGATGAATCCTATCCTAAATTTTATTTACCTCCTCGAACAGAAACAAATTATTTTCTTTTATACTGTCTTTGTACTCTATTTCCCTTGCAATAACGCTCTTTCTTGTGCCTAAAGTATATTTACTGAAACATATGTTTATTAATAAATACTTTTTATATTATGCCGAGCAGTCAAGTAACATTGTTTATCAGTGAAGCAATGGTATTTCACAGGAACAAAAACACATTGTACACGTACGTTTGGAATAATCTATGTTCATGCTCATCACCTGTTTAAATTGTATAAAAAAACATACGCTATTTTGATGGTGCCAAACATGCCAACCTCTGCTTAAATAGATATCGACGTTAGAGCGGACTACCATATAAGCTTGTCACGTGGTTTTCTTAGTATAAAAATAGTTATCTCTGCGGCGTAGCTCAGATAGGAAATACCTGTTTGCAATGAAGAGTGTAGATTAACGCTTTACTGTTCACACAGATCTATGGCATCAATAAACAGAACCATTTCAAGTAACAATGACATATTTGGTTATTTGAGAAAAGAATCGCTGGTCCAAACTGTCGAATACCACCTTTAATTAAAATTTGCACTTTATAAATGCAGCTTACTAACTTTAATATAAATGTGCCTACTTTTGTTAAAAGTGGTATCCGACAGTTTGGACCCGAATTATTTTCTCTTAAAGAACCCCAAAATGATTGTTGCCTGAAAAGATCTCTCAAACTGATTATTGACGTCCAACATCTATGTGAAAAGTGAAGCATAACACATCATTACAAATAGGTTTTTTCTATCTAAGCCACGTTGCACAGTTAGCTATTTTTTAAACTAAGAAAACCACGCGACCTGTAATTTTATATAAACATTCGGCTAATCCGCTCAGACATCGATGTCTATATTTAGCAGAAATCACAACCATGCTTATTTGTAATTTTAGAAAGAATGGACATGGAGAGTGATATATGTAACGATTTCAAAATCATATTTTTGTTAGATTTAAGTTTGACTTTTTGCAGAAATTGAGTCCCTATTGCTCCAATTCAGGTTTACGTGTATTTTATGAAGACAAACTCTCGGGTATCACCTTGAATAATAAAATGAGCAGTTTAAAACGTAGGTTAAATTAACGCCGATGAAATAAGACTTTAGTGACCCGATTCGGGGTTGTATTTGTCTAAATAAATAATCAAAAGGAAAAAATGATCTCACCAATCAATCATAACAACTTTTTAATTCATCGCAATAGATTGCAAACTTTATATCACAAATACACATTTCTTCCAACAAACTTGCAAGAATTTATTTCAAGTTCAAAGAAAAGATAATCAGACATTTAAGAAGATGAGGCACAAGAACAAAAAAAAAAAAATAGGAAAAAATATTTTCATTTATTTCATCAATATATCAACGAATAAGAAACCAAAACACAGCTATGATTATGCTGCCTTTTAATAGGCCTATGCGATACTTCATTTATATTAACTAGTACCCCAATTTACACCATAAAAAAGTAAAATTGCTAAATCGATTTTGTAACTTTTCTGCAACTCCTGGTGTGGGAAAAGTTTTGTACGGTTGTTTCAAACCAGAACTTATTTCCGTACTCAGGATCACACATCGGCAGTACCTGGTGGAGGGATATGTACAGAATTGCGACTATTTACTTAGTCGTTTACTACTTTACTTTTCGTTTTTTTTTTTCGTTTAATATACACTGGTTTTTGCATTTTATTGAAAGACAAAACATTTATTTTTGTTGTTAACAACGTACTAGTTACTACGTCATAGGCACCGATTATTGTTACGGGACTTACATTGTCGGACTCCCACGACCGATCCATTCCATTACGCTCCACTCCATTCATCGCCTGAGTGATATTTAGTTCACTTTTCGTCGTTTCTGGTAATGATATTTCATTGGTCGCTTCATAATCCGATGAATATTTCAGTCCAATGATAAAGCTCGTTCTTTCATTGTTTCGACAGACCTGTCAAAATGGCAACGTCATTGTTATACTTCTAGTCTCTATGCTGAAGAGTATGGATTTTGTAAGCAGTATTATGATTGGCCAATTCTTGTTCTATTCAGTTCGATAAGACCACGGAAAATTAAGCAATAAACCTACGGTCGACCGCTGTAGTAAAACGGAATAGTCGAGCGTGGGTACGATACGTTGGCAGCCTAGAAGCCTGGCAGCCTGCAGTTGGCAGCCTAGCAGCCTGAAGTTGGCAGCCTGGCAGCCTGGCAGCCTTAATTTAGCAGCCTCGCAGCAATGTAAGAAATTTCGAAACGGCCCGAAATGCATTATAATCACTTTTTAAGGATACTAGAAGCTCATTTGCTATGAAATTTGCCTTATTTGCATCTGAATTTTTTTTCGCTTGTAAAATTGGAGAAATTCTTAAACGGTCTGAAATGCCTTATAATCACTTTCTTACGACAATACAAGCTTATCAGATACCAAATGAATCTTAAAACCTTATAAATTCAATAAGTCTCTAGTCACATTAATTCAGGCTGCCTGAAATGTGAAGCTAGCAGCCTAGCAGCCTGGCAGCCTAGCAGCCTGGCAGCCTAGCAGCCTAGCAGCCTGGCAGCCTAGCAGAATAATTTGCGTGGAAACGAAAATCGTGAACAAAAGTATGTTTCATATGCCTTACTACATTTGTAGTTCGATCAACTATTTATTTAAGTAAATTATTGCAATTAAGGCTTAAGAACAACAACAATAAACTTTACCGACATTGTGCGGCAATTTTTCTTGTGTCCTTCACGTGACCTACAAAATTTCAGATTCGGGTTTGTTCATATTATCTTTTACTAAACCTATTTTTATCGCAAAAAATGAACGTAAGTTGTTGTTTTACAATCTCACGTGACGATAGAGTTTCATATTTTTTCATATTTTAAGTTACTTTTTATTTTTAATATGATAAATTAATATTTTTAAAGTAAAGATACTATGTTTTGAGGAGATAAGTCCAGAAAAAAATAAAAATAAAAAAAACTATACACCTGTATTTGGGCGAAAAACTTGCTGGTGGCAGTGATATAATGTACTGTCAAGGGAAGTTATCACTGCGGGGAGTTTGGTTGTTTTGTTACAAATATTAAGTTTCTCAACATTTCTTATACAATATTATTTTAGTTTGTAGACATTTCCTTTCCAGAATATACTGTCATTATTTGAAATAAAGTCTACTTGGGTAACTTAATATGTAGTTCTAAATTTCTTAACTCTAAACCATTTGTTAGAGTTATGAGGTTTGCATAATAAGTTATCCACGCGGCGAGAGGCTAAGCAGTCAACAATAACAAGTTGGCGATTCTGCTATTACAAGTCAAGGGGAGTAACAACGAATAAACTAAACAATTGCTTTCAGAATTGCCTACCACTTGCAGGAAATCTGGTGCACTTGCATTTTCCCAGTAGACAAATAACTATATTATGTTCACTTATCCTGTTTTAAAAATACAAGTTCGTGTTATACTTTCATAAAATTCTGTCATAAAATGTTAAAATAGGTAAACATTTAAAATAATTTTGGCGTTTTGATTGAAAATTGTGGGACTATTAAGCGTTGTTTCGAACTTGTATGCCAGGTAAATTATGCTGCAAATATTATTGTGAACAAAATAAAGAACAAATAATTAAATTTGTTATTTATTGCAAAATACATCGTGAAATAAAGCAACATTAAACATTAAGGCATATACGGGGTAGAGATTTTCATCATTTAAAATAAATATTGGTATTTCATAAAATGAATGCAAATGCAAAATATAACAATATCAATGAAAATAAATACCATGCAAGCGGTAAAAACAATTATGGTGATGATAGGTGATAATGATGATGATGATGATGATGACGATGTTATATTTTTAATAATTAAAACTCGTACTTGTCAAAATAATATTTAAAACTTTGATATTTTTCCCCAAATAATTGTATACATTTTAAAAATAGTACAATGTTCTCTGAACTAGTGAGTACTATAAAGTCAGTATTTATAAACGAATAAGAAAGAAATCAACCACGCCTGTCCTGTTTTAATTTTTAATAGATTTCATGTATATGTTTTATACTTAATAACTTATTAATCATATACAAAGATAAATAATTGACTCATAATTATAACGTGCTGAAATTACAAATGTGTTAATATATATCCTATGCGCTGAACGAACGATACTCAAAATACACAATTGTGAATAAATTTACCATAAGTCTTTTTTTTTTCATTTTTCTAGACAACAGTCTATTGCTTTACAATATAAAATAACGCTTTTCTATTAAGTAAATGCACAGAAGACCATCAAACAAAAACCTTTGTTAACGCTTGATGGCAGACAATATATAAATAATATAAGTAAATACAGGAAGCAAAATTTTATCAAAGGCTCGTATTCGTCAATACTTCTTCAAACTACGACGTGAATATACACCACTGTTATTGTTAAGAAACACCCAGCAAACACTTCCTTTGAAACTTACTGTATAGTTTATCAATTTTCGTAGTATCTATCTCCAATGTGGAGAAAGTTGTTTGTGTTTTGTGGTTTGGTAATGGTTAGCATATGCAACATAAATATGCGACGCCAAGCTTTTACTGGTGAAAGCCTCAAAGCCTCTTACCGGGCTACAACCACCGGCGTTCTGCAGGTCAACTGGAGGACATCGCATGGCGTTACAAGTCGCCGACTCTTACCGATCGGCCACCGGTGCATTTAAAGAAACTCGTGATTTTAAATTATATTTGCTGTGCCTAGGACTTGTCTGTTTATAATCTTACTCAAACAAGCGAAACTTTGTTAAACCGCAATGAAACCTTTGATTAAAGTTTGGTATGTAAATCTTCTGTGCATTTAAACGTCGCCTTCTAAATTCCAACAAATATACGCACATACCGATCATAAATAGCACAAGGATTGGTGCGATAGTGAAGCATTAATAAAAATGATTTAAAAAAAATCGAAAAGAAAATGTATCAGGTAGAGTACGGTTAGCTCAATCGCAACTCTTCGGGTAATTTCAGCATACTTCCACATCATTAGCATTCGAAACGCCTCGACTTTTATTCGTACTATGGATCCTCAGTGGTGACACTGCCATTGCCGAGTTCTGATTGACGCTTTACTGTGTCTGAGCCAATTTAATTATATGCTACTTCCGTTTACATCGAAACAAACACACATCATTGGTCATTTATCCGTTTGACAGCAGTCAAATGCCAACCGGAGCGTTTAAGATAAAAATGAATTAAAAACATTCTAACCAACTTCAAGAAGTCATTGAGTGTTTTTTTTTCAAAATTCAAATACAAATAAGCACATGCCAGTCATAAACAGCAAACTGACTGGTCCGATGGACTAAAACAACACTAAATTAACGCAAAGGGTCAGTTGCATACCTGAACACAATCGGAACTCTACGGATAATTCCGGCATACTACCACATCATTAGCACTCGGAACGCCTCGGCTATTCCTAATTTGGACTATGGAATTGTTTAGACAACAGCCGAGTATTTTTAAATGCATCATCAGTGGTTACGCCGTCATAACCGAAAAGTTCTAATTGACGCTTTCCTGTGTCCAAACCACTTTAAGTATATGCTACTTCCATTTACAACAAAACAAACACACATGATTGGTCATTTATCTGTTTGACAGGATTCAAATGTTTATTCGGAGCTTTTCAGAAAAAAAGTGATTTCAAAAATATTCAAACCAACTTAGAGAGTCATTAAATTGCTTTATAGTGATCAATAAGAGTGTTGTTGTTTTTTTGTTTTTTTAAAAATCAAATAAATAAAGGCACATCCAGTCATAAACAACAAATTGACTAGTCCGATAGACGTTCTTTAATTAAAACAACAAAAAATTAACACAAAGAGTCAGTTGCATACCTTAACACAATAGGAACTCTTCGGATAATTCCGGCATACTACCACATCATTAGCACTCGGAACGCCTCGGCTATTCCTAGTACTATGAAATTGTTTGGACAACAGCCGAGTATTTTTAAACGCATCATCAGTGGTGACGCCGTCATCGCCGAAAAGTTCTGATTGATACGTTTCCTGTGTCCGAGCCACTTTAAGTATATGCTACTTCCATTTACAACAAAACAAACACACATGATTGATCATTTATATGTTTGACAGCATTCAAATGTTAATTCGCAGCTTTTCAGATAAAAGTGAATTCAAATCATTCAAATTAACTTCACCGAAGTCATTGAATTGCCTATAGTGACCAACAAGAGGTTTTCTAAATTCAAATAAATATATGAACATATCAGTCATCAACAGCAAACGGACTGGTCTGACTGACGTTCTTTAATTAAAAAAAAATGAATACAAAGAGTCTGGTGCATACATCAACACAATCGGAACTTTTCTGGTAATTCCGGCATACTTCCACATCATTAGCACTCGGAACGCCAAGGACATTTCTAGGCTGTACTATGGAATTGTTCGGACACCGCCGAGTATTTCCGAACGCATTATCAGTAGTGACGCCGTCATTGCCGAGAAGTTCTAATTGATACTTTACTGTGTTCGAGCCGATTTAAATATATGCTGCCTTCGTTTTTCAACACATCACTGGTCATTTATCCGTTGGACAACATTCACATGTCAATTTCTGATTTCTGAATAAAAAAACACTCAAATACCCACGTCAGAGAAGTCTTAAAATGCTTATAGCGAAAAAAAATTTAAACACACGTCAGTCAGTTATAAACTGCATACGGAATGGCCCGATAACAACACTTTAATTAAAATAATAAAAACTCGATTACAATGTATCAGGTGTATACGGTTAACAATATCGGAACTCTTCGGGTAATTCCGGTATTCTACTACTAACGTTTACAACAAAAATCACACACTATTGGTCATCTTTCCGTTTGACAGCATTCAAATGTCAAATGGAAACTTTAAGATGAAGTATATTAAAAACATTCAAGTACAAAATTTAAAACGCAAAACTGTTAATCGTAATAAATAAAATTGGTCTTCAAGCAAAATTTTAAGTATAAGAGAACAGGAACAACAGCACGGAATTCTGAAAGCAGAAAACATAAGTGGATGTCTATGTATCGCTCGAAACGAGTTTCTATGCGATCAGCCGACCTATTTAAATCCATTATATTTAATGCGTGAAATAAAACTGTTCTTAAAGTTTTATAAGTCATTGTTAAAAATGCAAACTTTTTGAGATGTACAAGGCAAAGTAGTCATTGTTACCGCTGTACAAAATATGTGTCAGCAATATAACGATTGCAGACAATTATAAAGAAACAAGGAAGCTATCATAGGTCCCCGTCACAAAAAATATGCACAGCGTCGCAGAATTATTTACTTCTAAAGGGTATTTAGTATTGATACAATGCACAAAAATACTAAAATCGACTATTGAACGGCCTCTTCCAAACAACAAGAGAGAGAGAGAGAGAGAGAGATAGAGAGAGAGAGAGAGAGAGAGAGAGAGAGAGAGAGAGAGAGAGAGTGAGAGAGAGAGAGAGAGTGAGAGAGAGAGAGAGAGAGAGAGAGAGAGAGAGAGAGAGAGAGAGAGAGGAGAGAGAGAGAGAGAGAGAGGAAACGAGACAGACAGAGACAGACAGAGACAGACAGACAGACAGACAGGCAGACAGACAAAGACGTGAGACATGTAGAGATCCACACGCAAAAGTCAACAAATGATGAACCAGACAATAAAGTAAAAATAAAGTTTATAATAGAAATAATATCGTCTTACAAGTTCATTCGGGTTTAAATGTTGTATTTGTCAGTTGGCCTATATCAGATACATATAACTACATCTTGACCATGTTCAGGGGAATTTGTGCATAATTTTTGCATACAATTATTCTTCCTAGTTAATGTTGTTGATATATTCACATGAATTGTCAGACAGTACAAATAGTAAAATATATCCTTTAAATGTCTATTTTTTACCAAATATATAAATAAGTACAATGGAAATGCCCGTCAAAACAGACAAGGCGAGTGATCACGTGATTTCTGTACAGCGTGGCTTAATTGGAAATAAGTTTTTTTCTAATGACCAGTGGGGTGTTGTGCTTTATTTTTCAAATGAATGTACGGCACCAGTCCATTTTTCATGGGATCTTTTTTAGGAAACAATAATTAATTTGTATGCTGCATGAGAGAAAAGAATGGTCCAAACTGTCAGAAGCCATCTTTTAAAAAAAATATTGGAAAACTTTTTTAAACTCCGAGAAATGCGGACTCTCATATGATCGTTTTTGGTGGATCAGTTTAGAATCGATTTACGATATCGTAAACATTTACTGTGACACGTAATTATATCAGAAAGGTGATTTAATGTTTTGAAATTAGTACAAAGTATAGTACATATTAAAAGCAATCGGAACTTAGCGTAGAAAATACAAAGCTCTACAGTTGTGGGACTTTGGTTGGAAACGATGTAGACGAGGTTGGCTGTGGGTTCATTTATGTTGATAAGGAATAAAATGAAGACATATCACAGCTTCAAAACATTAAAAAAACACCTTTTCCAGGTCTTGCAGACAATGTATCTATTGTCATCCTTCAACGAATTGAAACTCTTCGTCCATTCTTTCAGACGTTATACCCCACATGTAGTAAATATCGTCTATCTGGTCAACATGAAGAAACTTGAGCATGTGGTCTTTATCCTTGCTGAATCTCATGTGAGCACCCTTTTCATCCAGGACGTAATGTTTATTCAATTTGATAAAGTTTACTCCGAGTTTCTGTGAAAGCAATCCAGTCACAAAGACATCATCTATCCAGAAAAATGGCGTGGAATACGAGAGTCCATGAAACACGTCTATCAGATCTGCGCTCAGTATATAAACTGATCCTGAACAATATGGCGAATAAATATCATCCGGGTGCTCCTCCTTCGATGCGTACCACTTATTCTTCTTATCACGGGAAACCTTAGTGTTTTCCCAAAGGTAACACATAACAATCTTTTGGCTGTTATTTTGGACACGGTCGGAGTTCATATATCTCATGAAAGGATGGATGTCCACAAACACATCATCGTCTGTTTTGATGACAAATTTTGGAGTCCTGCAAAAGGAGGAGACCCATCGGAGCGCCCCCACTGCCTTTAATGTCATATTGCGATAGGCATCGTGAAAATTCTCCACGATTATGTCACCATAAAGATCACTTTCTAGAAGAACATTATCCATGACCAGGCTGTCATTAACAACTCCCATGATGAAAACTAGTCTCATTTTATACTTGATCAGCACCTCCCTTGACCCCCATGTGTCTCGAATTGACATTCTCTTCTTATGATTGTCAGGCGCCGAATGTACATAAATTAAATACTGAATGCCATCCTTTTTGCACATTTTGTAAGGGTTTACAATATACCGGAAGTTGTGAGGATTGACTTCTGGTAAGGAATAATTATCTGACACATCCCCCAAATAGATTACCATTTCGAAGGACGCTTGCAACAATATCGTTGTCTGAAGTCGTGTTTGGCATTAGGGATATTTGTCCAAACTTCCGGGTAGAGGAATACTTCGTTGTCCCGATGTAAGTAACCGGTGTGAATGCCACCATCGTAAAACAGATGAAGAAAAGCAGTGTGAAGAGGCGGATGTTGAACTGGGGAGAAATAAGTCGTCGAAATGTCCATGACGGGAACATGCCTGTGACATTTCTCTGGATAGAATGTGTCTGAAATAATAACAGAAAAGCAGTTATTTACACGCTGCTGTCAGATCACAACCGCATGCTCAAGAAGGTCTAAACTTGGCCTTCATCATAAAGGTATTAGATGTGTAATCAATCTCATGAAAATTCGTGTAATGTTTAGCGTTTTACGATGTTACATGTTCGATCATTTACGTCAACACTCGGCCTTCCGAGAATAAAATTGCCCAATTTTAGTTTTCTAATTTCATCGCTGTCAGCGAGAAAGATTCATGAAACAAAGCAAAATTAAACAAAAGAAAGAAAGATTTGTGTTTTTCACAGGTTTTTGGAGTATATTTTATTTAGAAAAGTATAATCTAAAAAAAGTAGAAAACAAATGACATTTTTGTGTTTTCTTTATCTTTTATTCATCCAATTTTGGCATGTATGATATTTTTTAAAGGTCAGATATGAGGACGTCAACCTAGTACATAAAATTCGCAAAACTTAAGTTTGCTGAGGTAAAAAGTTGTTAAAATTTTGAAAATAATCCAGAATACAATTCTGAATAATGTGATATATCTTTTTTCAGGATTCAATTTAGTCGCTATTACACATCTTATACCTTAAGAGCAATATACATATTGTACAGTTGTTAACAACAGCGTTCAAAAACAAGGGCCATTAGGTAAAACGCACAATGAAATTAATGGTGGTTTATCAGTTGCACCCTTTGTGCCCTCATGTTCCTATGCGCCACCGATTGGCGCATAGCTGCCTGTACACTGAATACATAGCTGCGTACATATTGTCCCCAATAACAAAAACATAAACAGATAAGATCTGCAATAAAAAAAATCCTACCCTAGAAGGGGTAAGGTGTATATTTATTGTGATCATCTAGTACCCCATATTTGCACTGAAAAATTATGTAACATTGCTAAATTGCTTTAATAACTTTCTGGAGATCCTGGTATGGGAAAAGTTGTATACGTTTATACTTCAAATCAGAATTTCTCAGATAATTCCATCCTCGGGACGATCACAACGATAGTCGATGGATATGTACAGAACTGGAACTTTTTATTCATCGATTAGCACTCAACTGTTCATGTTTCGTTAGATATTCACTAGTTGCTGCACTTAATTCGACAGACAAAACATTTATCTTCGCACACTAGTCATGGGCATTTACATTTGTTTTATCACGGGACTTCAAATTTTACAAGAATGGTCATTACCATGTGTTTTAATAGCTCCAATATTGGAAAATTAATAAATATGACTAATTACAATTACACTCGAATTCATTATTATTAGTTATCAAATTTATCCGAAAAGTTCAAGTTTTGTTTATTACCTTATTTCTTCATTAGGAACATGTGTCTTATGCTTATGTTAAACATTGTCGTAAATGTAAGTAAAAGGTAACTGACTTGAACTGCTACTGAAAAACAATCCAAACACAAACTAATCAAGAATTAACAAAACGTTATAGCAAATAAATAATTGTAGTATTTTTAATGTGAATATACTATATAATAAATAATTTAACGTTTTTAATCTTTGTATGTACTTGGATGTTGAGGTTTTTGTTCTATTAACTGGTTTACTCATTTGACTGTTAACATATTACCAGCGTATGAATACTCTCGTCAATTACACAGGTAGATCAATATTATGTACATCAAACTACTTCCATAGTAACGGCGAGTCTGCCAGTATGAGCATCAAATCCGCATAAAGACATAAATTGTTCAGTTTAAAGTTACATTTAAAATATTATATATTTATTCAGAGGTTACTTCAGGAAGATTCTGGGAAAACTCGCGTTGTTACGACTGTACGACGCATTCAATCATTCAGTACATTCATTAAATAAAAGGGTATGTGCACTTATAGTCCTTTCCGATAAGGGTGGTTATCTCCCTTACATTATGACCAATTTTAGGGTATATGACCAATTTTGTATTAATCGGAGGCATAAAGTCAACATCTTCAATCACATTCTTTTTGTGTAATGTTGAAGTTAAACAAGTTGTAGATGCTTGAATCTTCAGTAAGAATCATGCTAGCTAAATCTGATGTCTTGCATTAAAATGTGGAACATCTGTCCTCTCACACTATTTCATTATCGATGAAATATTTAAGACATATTTTATGGTTGCCCTATGGATAGGCTTTCTATGTACAGACTAACACCACTTAAATTATATAATTAATATCCCTCTTTTTGCCCTGTTCATTGCATAAACCCCTCCTTTGTTATACCCTGTTATTTGCATGTCAAATAAAACTAGAAAATGTGGAATTTCACATTTTATGGTGCTTGATACAGTGTTGATTTTTTTTTATCTTCATTTGTACAATCCATTTGAAGCAAAGTTGTACTTATTTTATTTCTGAAAGAATTTTCAGGAGTTTTGTATGCAGATTTTCCCCACTATCTAAGTCTGTGCATGAATACTTCAGTTTTTATCATTTCAGAGTAGTTATCAAGTATTAGGATAAAGGTGAAATAATTTCCAAGGGACTCTTTCAGTTTTTACTGTAAAATTTTCATCCCGTTTTATGATGATTCTAACTTACAATATAATAAAGAAACATGTTACTTTTCATCATAATATTATCATTATCTCAAAAGAATGCCTCTTTGAACTAACTTTTACTCCGAATAGGAGAATAACTTTATTAAGCTCTATTTTTCATTAAATTTGGACTTCATTAATACCATATGATGGGCATTTTCTGATAATATTTGTATGTGTCATCCTATATAATACAGGGTCATTTTTTAATGTTACCACAATAAATAAGGATTAAATTAATAATTTCACTTCAGTTTGTTTCTTTGTTGCTATTTTTACACAGAACTTGCCCTTTACTATTGTATAAACTTATATAGGAATATTTTTTCTATATTTTTTATATTTAAGTTTAGAAATTATATTAAAAATATGTTGTTTTTAATTGATCTTTTTTCTTTCAGACTAAATAGACACGAGACGAATTTCTTGAAATTGCAAGTGGGAATGTCCTGTTAAAATTTAAATAAATTATAAAATATTTTAGCTTTGTGTTTTTATTTCTCAATTTACATTCCCAATAATTTGAGCAAAAAAAAAAAAGAATATCCCTTACAAATTTCTTTTTCGTTAAGTCCTGGACAAGTTCAAATCACACTTACCAAAACTTTACTTCGAATAAAATTAATAAAAACATTGAGTACAATTTAATCGTTCTAAACATGCATAACCCTTAAACATAACTCTTTCAAATATGCATCATAGAAAAACCGCTTATGAAAATTCCATTTTTTTTTAAAATAAATTTAATATATCCAAATAATCAAATACTATATATTTTAATAAGGGTATCTGAAACTAAGTTTTCCTACTATAATATTGTTTGAATGAGGTAAAAGTAAGTTAATCTGTCATAAAAAACACTCCAATTAATATGAATGCATTATAAACAACATTGGCATACAGGGTACGGATTTTCAGGCAGAAATGAAAAAGGGCCACCAAATCAGCATTTTTGTAAAACATCTTTAAAAAAAAACGACTAAAGATATGTAGACAAACTAAACTGTTTTTTTTATTTCTTAGATGGGAAATAATCTAAGTGCCAAATTTCAGTTTTCTGTCATTTAAAATAAAAAAATCGATGTTTCATGCTACCCTTAGTAAAGTAGGCCTATTTTTCTTTCACGCTCTTTAGCGTGGAGTCTCTACTTTCCTTTCTGCTTTTTTTGGAAAGGACAATACCACGAGCAAGTTTGAAAATTGTGGTATGTCACCAGCAAGAATCAATCTCTCTGGAGGATAAATCAAGTGGTGCTTAATATGTTTATGGTACACTCGCAACTAATAAAAATAGTGGGAAGTCAGGCTTACCACTATTGTCATGTATTCTTTGTGTGTTTATTTACTTTGATTATCAATAAAATATGACGTACTATCTGACCAACAGTATGAAGTACCATTGGTGACACTTAAGAACTGTAGAAACATTTCGGGTTACTGAAATTTGGATAAGACATCATCATAAAACGGTATAAACCCTAGTTACCATAAGGTGAGTAGGGGATAGGACCCCCTGTTATCAGCGTTTTATGGCACGATGGTACGTTATCTACAGAACAAATACTTAAAAAGGGTATGATTTTCAATCCCAAAAGGACAATCAATCCCTTTTTGTAAGAGGTGTGAGTTAAAGATCAGTTAGAATAAAGAAGTCTAACTTCACAGTGATATCACAGTGATCATCATCATCATTATCATCATAAACATCAGCAGCAACATCAGCAGCAGCAACAACCAGCAACAACAATAAAGGCAAAATAATTTCAACAACAGCAATGCGGCCGTCTAACTCTTTAGATGTTATATCCTTTCATGTCATACACTTCCTTATTATTACTTATACAATTTTAATCACATAAGGCTGACGGTGTTGATGAATAGGATTGAGCTGGCTGATGTGCAACTACTCTGTTTGCCCTGACTTGATCAGACAGTCCTAAGATTGAGCAGGCTGATGTGCAACTACACTGTTTGCCCTGGCTTGATTAGACAGTCCTAAGATTGAGCTGGCTGATGTGCAACTACACTGTTTGTCAAGTCTTGATCAGACAGTCCTATGATTGAGCAGGCTGATGTGCAACTACACTGTTTGTCAAGTCTTGATCAGACAGTCCTATGATTGAGCAGGCTGATGTGCAACTACACTGTTTGTCAAGTCTTGATCAGACAGTCCTATGATTGAGCAGGCTGATGTGCAACTACACTGTTTGTCAAGTCTTGATCAGACAGTCCTATGATTGAGCAGGCTGATGTGCAACTACACTGTTTGTCAAGTCTTGATCAGACAGTCATAAGATTGAGCTGGCTGATGTGCAACTACTCTGTTTGCCCTGGCTTGATTAGACAGTCCTAAGATTGAGCAGGCTGATGTGCAACTACACTGTTTGTCCTGGCTTGGTTAGACAGTCCTCAGATTGAGCAGGCTGATGTGCAACTACTCTGTTTGCCCTGGCTTGATTAGACAGTCCTCAGATTGAGCAGGCTGATGTGCAACTACTCTGTTTGCCCTGGCTTGATTAGACAGTCCTATGATTGAGCAGGCTGATGTGCAACTACACTGTTTGCCCTGGCTTTATTAGACAGTCCTCAGATTGAGCAGGCTGATGTGCAACTACTCTGTTTGCCCTGGCTTGATTAGACAGTCCTATAATTGAGCAGGCTGATGTGCAACTACTCTGTTTGCCCTGGCTTGATCAGACAGTCCTATGATTGAGCAGGCTGATATGCAACTACACTGTTTGTCAAGTCTTGATCAGACAGTCCTCAGATTGAGCTGGCTGATGTGCAACTACTCTGTTTTTCAAGTCTTGATTAGACAGTCCTTAGATTGAGCTGGCTGATATGCAACTACTCTGTTTGCCCTGGCTTGATCAGACAGTCCTTAGATTGAGCTGGCTGATATGCAACTACGCTGTTTGCATTGGCTTGACCAGACAGTCCTTAGATTGAGCTGGCTGATATGCAACTACACTGTTCGCATGGTCTTGATCAGACAGTCCTCAGATTGAGCTGGCTGATATGCAACTACACTGTTCGCATAGTCTTGATCAGACAGTCCTCAGGTTGAGCTGGCTGATATGCAACTACACTGTTCGCATAGTCTTGATCAGTCAGTCCTCAGGTTGAGCTGGCTGATATGCAACTACACTGTTCGCATAGTCTTGATCAGACAGTCCTCAGGTTGAGCTGGCTGATATGCAACTACACTGTTCGCATAGTCTTGATCAGACAGTCCTCAGATTGAGCTGGCTGATATGCAACTACACTGTTCGCATGGTCTTGATCAGACAGTCCTCAGATTGAGCTGGCTGATATGCAACTACACTGTTCGCATAGTCTTGATCAGACAGTCCTCAGATTGGGCAGGCTGGTGTGCAACTACACTTTTTACATAGTCTTGATCAGACAGTCCTCAGATTGAGCAGGCTGATATGCAACTACTCTGTTTGTCAAGTCTTGATCAGACAGTCTTAAGATTAAGCTGGCTGATGTGCAACTACGCTGTTTGCCCTGGCTTGACCAGACAGTCCTCAGATTGAGCTGGCTGATATGCAACTACGCTGTTTGCCTTGGCTTGACCAGACAGTCTTCAGATTGAGCTGGCTGATATGCAACTACGCTGTTTGCCTTGGCTTGATCAGACAGTCCTCATAGGAGCTGGCTGATATGCAAATGTCCTGTTTGCCTTGGCTAGATCAGACAGTCTTCAGATTGAGCTGGCTGATATGCAACTGTCCTGTTTGCCCTGGCTTGATCAGACAGTCCTTAGATTGAGCTGGTTGATATGCAACTGTCCTGTTTGCCTTGGCTTGATCAGACAGTCTTCAGATTGAGCTGGCTGATATGCAACTGTCCTGTTTGCCTTGGCTTGATCAGACAGTCTTCAGATTGAGCTGGCTGATATGCAACTGTCCTGTTTGCCCTGGCTTGACCAGACAGTCCTTAGATTGAGCTGACGGATATGCAACTACGCTGTTTGCCCTGGCTTGATCAGACAGTCCTCAGATTGAGCTGGCTGATATGCAACTACTCTGTTTGCCTTGGCTTGATCAGACAGTCCTTAGATTAAGCTGGCTGATATGCAACTACTCTGTTTGCCTTGGCTTGATCAGACAGTCTTCAGATTGAGCTGGCTGATATGCAACTGTCCTGTTTGCCCTGGCTTGATCAGACAGTCCTTAGATTGAGCTGACGGATATGCAACTACGCTGTTTGCCCTGGCTTGATCAGACAGTCCTTAGACTGAACTGGCTGATTTGCAACTCCTTGTTTGCCCTGGCTTGACCAGACGGTCCTCAGAATGAGCTGGCTGATTTGCAACTCCTTGTTTGCCCTGGCTTGACCAGACGGTCCTCAGAATGAGCTGGCTGATATGTAACTCCTTGTTTGCCCTGGCTTGAACAGACAGTCCTCAGATTGGGCAGGCTGATTTGCAACTCCTTGTTTGTCCTGGCTTGACCAGACGGTCCTCAGAATGAGCTGGCTGATGTGTAACTCCTTGTTTGCCCTGGCTTGAACAGACAGTCCTCAGATTGGGCAGGCTGATGTGTAACTCCTTGTTTGCCCTGGCTTGAACAGACAGTCCTCAGATTGGTCAGGCTGATGTGTAACTCCTTGTTTGCCCTGGCTTGAACAGACAGTCCTCAGATTGGGCAGGCTGATGTGCAACTACTCTGTTTGCCCTGGCTTGAACAGACAGTCCTCAAATTGGGCAGGCTGATGTGCAGCTACTCTGTTTGCCCTGGCTTGACCAGACGGTCCTCGGAATGAACTGGCTGATGTGTAACTCCTTGTTTGCCCTGGCTTGAACAGACAGTCCTCAAATTGGGCAGGCTGATGTGCAACTACACTGTTTGCCTTGGCTTGATCAGACAGGTTTATGCAAGCTAAGAGTTACCATTAATTATTTATCAAGGAATGACAAACAAGCGATACAAATGCAAATGCTTTACACATACATTTGAAACTGCATCTGAATTATTAAAGGCTGACCGTTTACAATGCAATACCTAACGATTCAAGTACGTATTTAATCATTGAATAAAACTTCTTTAGGCATACTGTTTGATATTTACTGTCTTTGTTAATGTGGTGTTTTTAATCAAACATCCGAACAAATGGGCACATGTTGAGATCCCTCGGCTTAGTTAACTTATATTGAAACCACAAAACCTTATTCGGTGTCAGCTAAGTCTTGTGAGATATGAGCTGTATTGTGTAACGAAATTTCACGTATACTCATTCTAAACTGTTTCCCATGTTAATTTGACAAAAACACTAGTCCTATTCAATTACTTTTCGCAACAACCGCCTATGGAAGGTAATACATTTGAAGTTAGACGACGCTGATTAAAATTCGAAACAAATTTAAATAATAAAAAAAATATTTTAAACAATTTCGAATTTTACCCCTGATCGGGTTACAGACGAACTGCAGGTTTCTACATGTCCGATTAACCATATACATTTTCAATGGTTTACTTTTTATCATGACAAGTACAGGCATAAAACCATGCTATAAATATCTAGACATATTTTCATTACGGGATTTGTAATTTTATCATTGTAATGTTTTTTTTGTAATTTATTTGTCGGTTGCTTGCTGTTGCTAGGGAAGTGTTAGCATAACAAACAACGAGTCTTACCATCAAATATAACATGTTAAAACTCGGTTAAGTCTGAGTAATTATGTCTGTAAAGTGGTTATCTGAAGTTTGTTTTCCTTCGGCTTTCTTGTAAAAAACATACCTGCCGCTAAATGATATGGAAAGGTAATTGATTTACCTGCCAGATTGATTGAAGGCATATATGTCATCATTTCCATGACATTTAATGAACTTTGAATACCGAAGGTTTCCGATCGTTTCTGCAGAGGCAGTGCTTGCTCACATCTAGTGTATGTTAATATGAAAAATAGAACCGTGCCAAGTAATTCACAAAACAATAAGCATGAGATCATGCTGAAGAATACTTAACATTCAGCATGAGACCGTGCCCACTCGGTAGATAACATTAAGCATAAGACTATGCTTCCTCAAACGGTACATTTAGCATGGAACCATGCTGACTCATGCTTAAATTCAACCATGAGACCATGCTGACTCGAAAGGTAACATTTAGCTTAAGATCATGCTTTCTCAAATGGTGGCATTTAGCATGCGACCATGCTTACACGAACGATGACAATGACATGGCTCTATTTGCAGAATCGTGTCTTTGTTGAGACTTTGCTGAAGCTCAAATTTCGACTGCTATAATAAATAATATTCAGTTATACAAAATATTTTACACTTTATTGTAATGAGGCGAAATTTTAATCATAGAAGGAAAAATGTGATAAACAATTGGGAATTGTAACATTATGTTACTCTTAAACATATCCTGGGTTTAAAAATTTAAACTTGAGCAAAATCTCAGCCAAAAATACATTTGCAATTGGGATCAGGTTGAAGGACCTGCACGTCTGCTCAATGTCACGTGACAACCTTAGATAAACAGTTAAATATCTTTATCGTACGCATTGTCACGCACATAAAGTTCCTATTTTAAATAGAAGACATGTTGAAATGCACGTTTACTCATAATGTAAAGAAACAACGCTGGCTTTAAATTTGTTTAAAAAGTGTCAAACCCCTTTTAAAATTATAAGTAAAACTGACAGAATTCGCAAAGTGTCACAAAAATAGAATATTTTACTGGAGACCTACTTTTTAAGCCTTTTGTCATTCGGTTCAATTAAAATAACCAGAAACTGTGGCCAATTGGCGAAGTATAAATTCATAAGAAAGCTGGTTCTGGTTATTACAGTGGTAAAGCATCATCCGGGTAATCTGCTTTGACGATATCTATTTGTAAGCAGATATCCCCAATCGAGCTTATAGAGTTGGAAAGTACGAACATTAAGAGCGATTTTTCTCGATTTGTACTGTCTTACACTAGAGGTAGTGTTCAAAAACGTAGTTCTTTAGACTTAAGTATGAGTTTATGCATGTCGGATACACCCTTGAAACGTACTGGTCGTGAACGAAAACAAAAAGCGCCTCCATATTCAATGGACACTTGGGAGTGTATTATAAACACGGAGAATAAAGCGTTTATTTGAAGTTTATTTCAGTTATAATTATCATGATTAATTACGCAGACTTTATTAGACGAGTAATGTTCTTTTCGAAGCTGTTAAAAAACCGTCTTAGAGTTCTATAATTGGCAGGTAATAGGACATACTCTCTATCTTATATAAATATTTTGCTTTACACAAATATATATATATATATATATATATATATATATATATATATATATATATATATATATATATATATATATATATATATATATATATATATATATATATATATTATATATATATTTGTTTTGAAAAAGCAAACACACCTAAAATATTATTAATTAAAATTTGTTTTGAATTCGTCTAACTTCATTTTTATAACCTTCCAAAAGCAGTTGTTGCGAACAGTAATTTTTTCTGAATCAATCAATGCGTTACAAAAAAAACTAAAAATCAATATTGCAAAATTTTGTGTTAACGTTGAAAAAAAAGTAAATGTATTTTAAAAAGAAACTGTGCATGAACACAGATCAGTTTTACAATGATTAAGATATTCTAGAAATAGTTACCTCCACAAACTATCTTTGTCTGATATTTTCTTGTAATGACCCTTATATCAGTGCTTCCCTTAAATCTGTAATACAATTGGGACGTTTGTTTACTACTGTAAGAGACACTGAAGTATTCACCAAAGATACACTCACATATTTTTATGTATTTGTTAAATAAAGTCTAAGATTTTCATAAAGAGTTTCGTTGGGGGGTTTTCTCCAGAAATTTAGAGAAAATTACAGAATTAAAACAGAGAATAAAAACTATTTATCAGGTGTTAAAATGTCAAAAAGTAATTTCTATATATATGGTGATTACATTGTATAGAGTAATAAGAATAATAAATAATAATAAATAATATTTATTTAAAATATATTCTAGTATAAAATATTCTAAAATCATCGATTCACTTTATAAGAGTTGAAATTTTGGAAGATAATACCTGCACCCATTGGGCAAATCAAGTGAAACGATTATTTCAAAGATCAGAATCTTTCATGTCTTCTTATATCCGGAGTCAGTTAATGTAAATATGTCTGCTTCGAGAAACATTATATTTTTGTTGAAAGTTGGCTTAGTCATGTTGAATCCAGAGCAAGAATGAATAAGCAAACATTTGTGTTAAAATTTCCCAAGACTTAGTTAAAATTAATTGTTGAGAGTTAAAGAAGACATAATATTGCATGAATGAGGCTTTCTCCCTAGCAATAAACAGTGCAAAACAAATAAACGGGTGTCACAATAAACACTGTGATGGGGATTGGGATTTGCCGGCATTTTTGCCGATACTGTGCAGCGATATTTCTAACAATGTGATAGAAAGTGTTTTATATGCTTAAATCAAGCATACCGGTTTAAAATTATATATCAATCTCATTTAGCTTATGTACTGCCTATACACAATCATTCTTCTATACACACAGCATATGTAAAATTAATGAATTCATAATAATTTATAATAAATAATAAATAATTTAACTCCTTATATAATATGACTATCTCTTTTAAAACTGCCAATATTTTTAAAAGTCTAATAAAAAAACCACCGCAATCGACCGAAAAAAAATGTTTACACTAAACATTAAAGTTAAATTGATTATTCTTACTGTCATGTTTAGTGGTGAACTGTAATATGACTGTACAATTTGGAAAATAAAGTTCGGTACTTTTTCGTGATCAGCGTGTCACAAATTTCAGCTAAATTTAGGCAAAATAGTACAGATCCAGATCAGCCAGTTAATTAATGCTGGATATAACGTTTTGACACAGTCTCTACAAAAATATATTGTTATCTTTACATGCAGTGGTTAGCAAACCAATAAGGTAAGTAAATTAAGAAAAAAAAGTAATCAATATTTTTTTTTTTTTTTAAATTTAAGTTCCTTAAAAATTTATTTCAAGGAACAGATACATCAAGAAAAAAGGTGTTATAACGTGAATACCAGAGAAATGGCGAGGTCTTCCGATGGCTTCGGTTGTTTTCAAGGGTGCTAACTGCAAATGACCCATGTATATAAAAGGTGCTATTCGACAGTTTTGACCAAATTATTTTCATAATACATCTTAGTAAATCATTGTTTTATAAACAAATCTCGTAAAGTCCTGTTTATTGATATCCTATACCTGTCGTAAAAGAGAACCATAACGCCAAAATCGTCATTATAAACACGTTTTTCCTATCTGAGCCACGCTGCACAGTTAGCTATTTTTAAACCAAGAAAACCACGTGACCACTAATATCTTAGTTCGTACTCGTCATCCGCTGTGACGTCGATGTCTATTTTTCGCAGGAATCCCAACCGTTCGTATTTACTAATTAACTGATATTGTTACATATATAAGATGTAGGACTGTCGGACCACCTTTAAAGGATCAATTGGCAAAATGTCACATATCACAGTAATCTTCTGTGTGGTTTCATAACGGTCACAAAAATCTTCAACGTTACCATGATTTCCGGTGTATAAAAGAGACTTTAAATTAAAGGTGGTAAATTCATGGGAAAAAAATAACCTCAAACTTTAGTCTAACAGAAGACTATTTCAGTTGTAAGACAGTACAATCGTGCAATAAATCGCAGATAACCCCGGAAAATGATAAACGTGACCGCATAAGGAAGTGGTCACGTGGTGAAAAAATAGCTAACTGAGCAGGGTTAGATGGGAAATATTATTGGTTATGACGATTGGAGTGTTATACTTCTTTTTTCACACAGATGTAGGAAATTAATATATATATATATATATATATATATATATATATATATATATATATATATATATATATATATATATATATATATATATATATATATATATTGGTTGTGGGGTTGTGGGTTCAGTGGTGGATACCATGTAGCACATGAGATGTCGAAATATATTCTTGGTAGAAACTTTACTGCCATTTAGTCTTTACCAGAAAATGTACACAAAGCTTTAGATTCATCAATCCCTTGGTCATTGTGCATTTACTGCATGGCGATTCTGACGTGACATGTGTGCCTGGCTCAGGAATCTTCATGTTTATTTCAAGATAATTGACTTTTGGAGTGCTGTTTTGCATATTGTTAACATTATATGCTTTCCGAGCATAATAATGTAGGCCTACACATTTAGGACAGAAGCAAACATTTTAAGCACAAACGGAATCTTAAAACCACACTCGTACCAGTTACCAAATGGCGCGTAGTTACGTTAATTGGCGTTATGTAACAATGCTGACCAGTTTGATTTTAAAATTGTGTACAAGTATAGTTTTTACACCAGAGACCATTTTTCATTGTTTAAACTATCAATGGAACTAGGTACTGTAATACGTACTGCTTTTAAATGAAAACAAAAAGCGCCTCCATTTACAATTGACACGCTCAAAGTGACGTGGTATTGTCCGAATTGACGTCATATTTCTCAGGGGTTGTAAGAAGTATTATAAACATGGAGAATACAGAGATAAAAATACGGCGGGACAAACACTTAATTATACGTATTCCCAAACAACCGTACTTTTGAAAGTGACATACTGACAAAGTAAAACACCGCGTTCGTTCTGTGAAGCAGGGTCAGTGGGTGGGGGAGAGATAAAGCGTGTTGTTGACAGTCTTGATCACGTATAAAGCTTGCAGAAAGTCACGAAAGTCACGACATCAATCTGGAACAAAGCTGAACACCTGCTCCTGATATCACAAAGTTAACTTGATTCTCTACACCATTATTTAGGAAAGTATTTGTGTTGAGATGGCGTGCGGTTGGTCGGTGGTTTTACACAGACGTAAGATGCTTGTCTGAGGCCCCCAATAACAGCTGGACTGTGGAAACACACTTTGAGGTCCAACACGATGGGCCGGATCCGATAGTTTGTTTATGATAGTCATATGTGAACCCCAAAGTGCTTTTGATGCCTTACTACATGCGATAATACGTGAAATCAAAGGTCTTTGGTGGTCATAACTTTTAAAGTAGGTGGTTCCATTATTCAAGAGAATATCTTCCTACATAAACTGACACTTTAGTTTAAGCAATCAAACACTACCTTTCTTGTAAGACAGAACCAGATGTAAATTTTGTCGCTTTAAAAGTCCATTATATCAACCACTATAAAAAGCACGACAGGGATTTCGGCTAAAAATAGATTTACTTCAGATCAGTAAATGGTCACGTGGTTTTATTCGTTTCAAAATAGCTTACTGTGCAGCGCGGCTCAGATAGGAAATACATGTTTGTAATGACAGGTGAAGTGTTATGCTTACATTTTTCCTGAAAGTAGGCCACCAATTAAAGAATTTTGTAAGAAGATCTTTTCAGGTAACAATAAATGATTTGGTTGCATGACCATTGTTTACATAACTGTCCGTCTGAGGAGGGGCATGTTGAACCGGAATTTTCACACATACGAATATGTCAAATGAGAGATGAATTCGTAAAAACTCCTTATACCATGTGTGACAAATTCGTACGAATATGTCACAAGTAGTTGTGAATTTTTTGAACCTCTTTTTGGAGACACCTGTTAGTACGTATGTATTTTTCACAACTTTAGTCATAATTATGTGAGGAATTCGTACTGAATGTTTCACACATAATAAAAACTTGTATATATATGATCTGCGTCTGTGTGAAGTTGGAAGAAAAACAGATGAGTTCCAGCAGAATGGAAACAAAATGGGTGTGTGTGTGTGTGATTTGTTAAGGTCAGATTAGAATGTTTTAGTATGTTTCTATGTGAAGCATTATATTTAAGAGTGTAAGGGCCGAGTCTGAGCAAGTTTCATAACCTATGCATATAAGTTATTGACCAAGCAACAATTATAAGACGCCAGACTTTCATAGTTGCAGGGTAATTTCAAATCAAGTTATTTTTTAATTGGAATCGATTAGCCCTTTACATTTTCCCTCCATCTACAGAAAATAAAATTACCTTCGTTGTGTTTGGGTTTTTTTCCCTCATAATTCATTTACTGTTACATTTATCCGTAATCTAATTTTTAAGTTATGCTTTCTCGATGGGAAGGAGTAATTTCGCTATATAAATATTCATATTTTTCTGTATAGCTTTATAAGTCTTTAATTCAAACGTCAATTTGACCGGTAGCGTAAAAAGGGGAAAATAGTGCAATGTTTCATTATTATTATCAATAGTTTTTAGTTTTGTTACTTGTTTACAATGAATCGTTCTAAACGATAATTACTATAAAGTTAATTAATCCTTTTACAGATAGTAGAAATGTATTTGTATAAATAATGTTCTGAGAAAGCCTTATTCGGCACTTCCGCCAGGACAACATTATTATTGTGTGCAGTACAATTGTTCGAAATTCATGTCTAAACAACGGAAGCCACATATTAAGTACGAGTACAATCGGTCAGCGGGTGCGCGTTTCTATAACGACATAGTAGTTATGCGTAAAATTGATCGTATTTTCAAACTTGTTTATGGAAATCAACAAACTTTTCAGAAGACAGTTATTGCATATTGTTAAGCTATAGTAAATGATATCAAAATAATTTCTTTTTAAGCTAAGCTGCTTTATCAGTTTTCTCGATTTATAATGGTGATCATGGAGTTAGCATTGTCCGAAAAATGTTGTTGAACAACTTAATATACTCATATTTTGTCATTAACACACAATCATAAGTTACAAAATAAGCCAAACTGTATCATAAATTTATTTCTAAGCAAGGAAAAGAACAAAATACTTTAATAAATGTTTTATTATCATTTTATGACTCAGATAGCTGTTTTGAATATTAAAGAATGCTGCTAATCTGAATTAAAAATGCATTAAAGTAGCAACATTAGATATTTTTCTTATTATTTAAATTAAATACTATATGTTTGAAAGCTTTCTCTGATTTTAACGTTTACCATCATAAAACAAGTTACCTCAAAACGCTCTACACACATTTACCAGTGTCACCTCCACCACCTTTGCCGAAATACGATCTGTATGGTAAACCGGGATTTATACGTGATTTTGAAATGTTCGGTTTTCAGTCATGTACTTATACACTGTTACTGAAGAACACAAACACACAATACAAACAAAGACAAAACAAAAAACAGAAGCGGTTAAAATGAAATTAGAAATAAACCATATTATTGATAAACCGTCTGTAGAACAGCATTTTTCTTGCTTAAAGTGTCTTCTACAAAACCAACAAGACGACCAAACAGAGTTTGTGTTTTTTATCAATGTACTCTGCTCCATAAACTCTAGTGGTGTGAGAAGTTTCCAAGCTTTCTTTGCAACAAGGGAGATAATTAAAATATAGACTAATCATTCCAATTCACCAGTTGCACGCAAAAGCAACCAACATATAAAACATAAGAAGCTAATAGCATTGTCAAGCAAAAGAGTGGGGATTCAATGACCTTACCGAGACCAGAACCCCTGGAGCCAAATCAACAAGAACACGATGACAGGGATAAAAGAAACAGATCGAGCTTCCAGGTTCTTTTACAAGATTTCCCTATGAACCTTCATTAACTCTTAAACCCCTGCCACCGTCTTACAAAGAGGTAAGCATCACGCTCAACTTTTGATGGGTCAATCACCCATCAGTCATATTTCAATACTTCTTAAGATAAACTCCTGTCATTTTTTATTTAAATTTAATAATATTAATAAAGTGTGGCCATTCAGATAAACGATTCTTTGTAACTTAATTTCTCTCAATGAGCAAATTTTTCTCCAGCTTAATAATACAATATTGACTTTTGCCCTTACAAGTGAACTAATTTTTAAAAACATTTGAGAGTCAATATGTTAAGAATGTATGACATTTTCGTTTGAACAAAATTCTGGAAAAGGTGTTTTCCATTTTTTTTGGACATGTGAGGAATGCGTTTTTTTTTGTTTAATGGGGGTAAGGGTTCTGAACTGTATTTTAATAAATGTGACATATTCGAACGTATTTTGCACACAAGTTGTGAGGAATTCGTACGAATTCATCAAACAGTTGACATATTCGTATGTGTGAAAATTCAGGTTCAGCAGGGGCACGCTGAATACCCGTTTTGCTTCATGATATATGAATAGAGAACGATCCCTTTAATTTTTGTAAATACTGCACAAAGGTATTGCATACAAGTACCAAATTTAATGGCTGATATATTACCTTTTTTACGTTCACGCAGCAGCGTGCATTAAATATTCGTTAACGCATTTGCTTATTATGTTACATTTTTGAGATGAACGGAACGCCTGAATGCCGAAAGAAAAACGGATGTTTGTAAAATTCATTCGCAAAGTACAGAAGGCATTATCTAAAATTTCCTTTATTAGAAAGACACTACAACTACTTATTTGCTTTTCAATTAACTTCTGCACATAGATTAATTAATAGATGATTAAAGACAACTGCCATCCCGTTGGCAAGCCATATGCATATAAGAATGTGAAACAACTGAGTGAACTAGGGGATTCAAAACTAAAAAAAAAAAAATCATTGATAAAAATAATAAAAGCGAATTTTGCGAAGTTGAAAAAAATCGATAATTTAGAGAAATTGGCGGAGGTATTATTAAATAGAATCCAACAATTTATTAAGTGCATTACATTTGTACTTAAAAACTAGCACCGAAGACTGTACATGAATGGTAAAACTTCATTTCACGGACAGAATAATACATATAAATATAAGCGTTACCATGCTTAAGCTACATCCACAAAACTAAAAAAAAAACTAACCAAAAGGTTGAAATTGTACAGATTAATCACCAGTTGACACGGTTCTCACATACTGATTAAAGTATGAACTTCAGTCCTTTAAACTTCAGTAAGTTTGTTCTTAAAAGGTGATAAGGGATCCATTTGGTTAATTATGTGCCGCCATGACGTAGAGGACCTGAAAGGTGGTATCAGACAGTTTAGACCAAAGATTTTGTTCCTCAAATAACCAAATCAGTCATTGTTGACTAAAAAGGTTCCGCAAAATGCTGTTCATTGATACCCTAGATATGTGTGGACAGTCAAGCATGAATCCCAACTCTTCATTGCAAAAAGGTATTTCATGTCTGAGCCATGCTGCAGAGACAGCGATTTTCAAACGAAGCAAATCAAGAGACAACTTACTTGTTACGTAATATCGTCATCCGGGTATACCTCTCTAACGCCGTTATCTATTTTTAGCTGAGATTTCTATCTTGCTTATCATAGATTTGTAAGGAATGACATTTTAAAGTGTTTTTAGCAGTTTATATTGTCTTACAATAAAGTGTGTGTTGAAAATCTTCCTTATTTTCACTAAAGTATGAGTTTATGCAGAAATTATTCCCAACTTCCACCAAACAGTGGCAACATTTTGTCACATGCGTTTGATATAGACAAGCTCACGGGTACCACCTTTTCAAAAGAGCAGTCTCTGTTGCCACTGTTTGACACAGGGACAAATGTAAGTCCAAAATTCAACATTTACATAATTTCGAAATATTTTCCTTGATATTTCTATAACGTTCATTTCTACAAAAATTACCATAATTGTTATTTCGCCGAGTATATTTATTTTGTTTCATTAATATACATGTATTTACAAAATACTCCTTTAATGTCCTAATTTTACTGATAAGGTATCTGCTAAACAACATACTCTTCTACAATACTGTCACCGCTACGATAGATAACTGTTGAACATTGACATAGCCTGACCTCTTTAATTAAATGGAAGACACTCTTATTTTGCAGTACTGCCATCAACAATGGCATGGTTTGCACCTTTATGGGTGGTATCCGACAGGTTGCCTATGTCAAATAAATGTGCAAATATCTAACCCCTACTGGGGGTGGGGTGGGGGTGGGAATTATTTCTGCATAAAATTATACTTAAGACAACGTAAACACAAATTTGAACACTACCACAGTTTAAGGTAAGTACAAATCAAGAAACATTGTATAATAGGACATTTTCTAAAATATATATATCGACGTCAGATCGCTTTGACCAAAATATGATTAAAGCGATGTACATATTAAGTTGTACAGTGTTGTTTTTTTTTCTTGTTTGAAAATTTCTTACTGCTCAGCGTGGCGCAAATAGGAAATATATGTTGTAATGATGTGTGGGGTGCAGTGCTTTACTTTTCATATAGAGGTACGGCATGTATAAACAGCATTTCGCGGGATCTCTTCAGTAAACAATAATTAATTTAATTGTTTGTGAAAAATGCTTTAATGTCAAAAGTGTCGGATACTACCTTTAAAGTAAGGTGACAACACAAACGTTGGGACAAAAAATAAGATTGCACTTATGAAAAACTGAAACCAAATTTAACTCGACCCACTTCAGGTTTAAAACAAAAGAAAATAGCTGACTTCCTAAAGTGTAAGCATTCAAAACAGTAAACGGAAGTTAATATGATGTGTTTGTTGTTTTTGTGTTAGTTAAGAATATGTTGTTGTTCATTGAGTTATTGTTGGTGGTGGTGATCATCATTACGGCAACATCTTGCTAAAACTGTTGGAGGAAGTGTCCCCTGAGAAGTCAATCATGCGATGTCGTTGGTTCTACTCGCATGTGGGTTGTGTTCCTCCAACATGTATAGAAGATAGTCATCATAATAATTAATTTGTGTCGTATTTATTTAAATATTCCAAACTAAACATAGTCTAAGATATCAGCTTATCATTTTAACACTTGAGTTAATGACTATGTTATACCGGCAGATAAATCTAAACCATTAGTAAGTAAGGTGGCATCCGACAGCTTGCCTAAATCAAAATGTGTCTAACGTTATTTCCCCCACTGTTTTTGGGGTTCTTTAAACATAATTTCTGCAAACTGTATTCTACATAAAAATGATAACAACACTACTTCAACTTCAACTGTTATACATTGAAACCTTGAAAGAAATTGCTGTAAATGTTCCTTCTGTCCAAATCGATACGATGGGGGAGTTATGCTAAGCACTGTCGACGTCAAAGTAAATTACCCGTATGAAGATATAAGATGATTCCAAAAGTAAGAGGTAGTAGTTTAAAATATCTCACACTGCAACTGGGCTTAAATAGTAAATACCTGTTTGCAGTGACCATTGTGGAGTAATGCTTTACAGTTCACGTATCTATGAACAGCATTTTGCAGTACCATTTTCAAGTAACAATGACTTATTTGGTTATGGGAGAGATATATTTGGTTATGGGAGAGATATATTTGGTTATGGGAGAGATATATTTGGTTAGGGGAGAGATATATTTGGTTATGGGAGAGATATATTTGGTTAGGGGAGAGATATATTTGGTTATGGGAGAGATATATTTGGTTCTGGGCGCGCTCTCTTTGGTTCTGGGCGCGCTCTCTTTGGTTCTGGGCGCTCTCTTTGGTTCTGGGCGCTCTCTTTTGGTTCTGGGCGCGCTCTCTTTGGTTCTGGCGCGCTCTCTTTGGTTCGGGCGCGCTCTCTTTGGTTCGGGGCGCTCTCTTTGGTTCTGGGCGCGCTCTCTTTGGTTCTGGCGCGCTCTCTTTGGTTCTGGGCGCGCTCTCTTTGGTTCTGGGCGCGCTCTCTTTGGTTCTGGGCGCGCTCTCTTTGGTTCTGGGCGCGCTCTCTTTGGTTCTGGCGCGCTCTCTTTGGTTCTGGGCGCGCTCTCTTTGGTTCGGGGCGCGCTCTCTTTGGTTCGGGGCGCGCTCTCTTTGGTTCTGGGGCGCTCTCTTTGGTTTCTGGGCGCGCTCTCTTTGGTTCGGGGCGCTCTCTCTTTGGTTCGGGGCGCGCTCTCTTTGGTTCGGGGCGCTCTCTCTTTGGTTCTGGGCGCGCTCTCTTTGGTTGGTTATGGGAGAGATATATTTGGTTAGGGGAGAGATATATTTGGTTCAATCGGCCTGATACAGTCTTTAAGTACTTCCTGAAACTAATGAAACACACAAACCCGCGTTGTGCTGTAGTCAACGTAACTGATTACATGATTATTTTAATCTATGTCAAGACAAGTAAACACAATTAATCATGTACAAAATGGTCGCACAGTTAGCCAGTAATGAGATATGTACAAATGTAGCCGGGTGATATGGAGAGAATGTGTAAGCGGTCCAGTTATCGTAGTCGGTAGAGCATTTGCCCTGTTAGCGAAGGTTCCCGTGTTCGGGTCCCGGACTGGATGCACATTTTTCTCCCTATGTTACAATGGCGCCCATAGTAAATGACACGCACGGTACAAGTGCTTGAGAAATGCTTGGAAGTTGCATGTAAAACATATGGTCTGTGGAAAATCGAGGACGAATTTCAAGTTGACCGGGGTGTATGTATCCGGGTGATAGGGAGACAATGTGTAAACGGTCCGGTTAGCTCAGTAGGTTAAGCATTCGCCCGTTAGCGAAGGGTCCCGTGTTCGAATCCCGGACTGGCTGCACATTTTTCTCCCTATGTTAAAACAGACATATACTTTACGGATGGATTCTGCTCTACATGACTACCAGTCGGAACACCTCGGATAATTCACGTATAATCTAGGTAGTCGGATCGCCTCGGCCATTTCCCTAAATGGGAGTGCTTTGGTGGCAGACGTCAAAACAAAGATGGCAGCTCGGATGACAGCTCACTACAGCATGAAGCCTGTAATACTTCATTTTGTGGCGGCTTCAATTTTGTATCATCCAAGTTTAATTTACGCAGCGCAGGCAGACACGAAGCTGTCAAACGATGCCTATTGTTCATGTTTAGTGCGAACTACATTTTAGGCATATTCTTCTTACAACTCCCGGCGAACAAAACGATCGTCATTTAAATTAAGTATCATTGCACCAGATACATTCGAGGGATGATTGTCCCGAGGACGAAATTACCCGAGGAGTTCCGATTGATGACTATACAAGAACAGCAATGGTGCAAAGCATCAAAGGGCGTCCAATATGTTTTAAAAAGACAATTCGTTATCCGGCGAACGACAACACCGGAAATTCGATGATCACTTCGACGTAAAGTTTGCTAAAAATAGGATCGAACAATTGGCCTTTATATGAACATAAAAAATGCTGCACCATTTGCATTGTGAATGAAGCAAACAATTAATTTAATAACGCAACCAATATTTTAGGAAACTAATTCAAGAAATATTGATTGAATTACACTCTTAAAACCCTCGTACAGGACTATTAACTGGTCAGTATAAAACCTGTTTAA